>CANTUR010001255.1:0-246942 GCA_947683625.1 Mallotus nudiflorus
TTTTTTTCTGATTTTGGTTTTTATTTTGACATATTTATTGATTGGTTTAGTTGGGTGGATTTTTCCCAACAAGTAGTATTAGAGTTTTGGTTCTTTGGTTAAAACCGAAAAATACGGTAGTATGTATGTATATATATATGCGCTTTTTTGTAGTTGAATTTATTTAATTTGTAAAAAATCATCAATAACAACAAAAATAACCATATTCATTGAATTTATTTAGTAAAAAATCATATTCTTTCAATTTTAAAAATTTTAACTCACTCGTTTGCTAAAAAATTTATAATATTTAAAGAAATCAAACAAATAAAAATAGAACAAAAAACTTAAGGCAAACAAAAACATATATGACAACTTAACAACTAGAAAACAACCAAAAAAAACAATAAAATAGCAACAACAACCTAACAAAATCCAATTTGAATAGCTTTGTTTGCCTTTGTTTTATAAAGCAACAATAACAACCTTAAAAAAAAAAGGCCCAACAAAATAATGAAGAATATAACCCAACAATCACCCCAAGGATTAAGAACCAAAAATAACAAAATTCAACACCTATCATTCCCACGATTGTGGATCCTAAAGCATTCTAGCCCATGCTATTATCTGTTAAGATCGTGGGCCTGGGCCAATCACAAGTCCATAAATTCAAGCATTTCATCTCTTTATATCGCGATTATGTTATCATCCACGATCGTGCCCAACCCAATTCTTATAACCTAAAACTACCGCCACCCTCCTCTTTTGAAACCCACGATCTCTATCAACACCAAGAACCCTAACCAACCTTTAAAATTTAAAAACCCATCATTTTTTCTCTCATTCAATCTCATATTCTCCCCATTTTTCATCAATTTCAAACCTTCCTTTCATCTTCCATTCCATATCTAATCTCTATTCCACTTAATATCTCAAAAACAGAGCTCACCACTCTTCCATTATGCCATGTCTCGAGCAAAAATGAAGGTAAAGATGGTGACATTTTTCACACACCACTCAAAAGGTGTCAATCTCATCGACGAGTATGGAGCTTTATTCTTGATTCTTTCCTGTGATGAAGGAGATAATTATATCAAACTCCTTCATAAAATTTTTACTATACCTAAAGTCTTGGATATGGAAACTCTAGAGAATATCAAACTTAAAGATAGGGTTTTTGATCTTTGTGATAGGCTAGGGTGGAAGAAGTTTATTCAGCTAAATCATGATGTTTAAAAAGATTTGACATTAGAGTTGTACACAACTCTAAAACTTTCTAACCAAACTCATAAAAAATTTGAATGTCAATTTCTAAGGAAACCTTATACCATTAATTATGAGACCATGTTTAGAGTGTTTGGTTTTGGGAAAGGAGGCATGCATGAATCTTTGACTAAATACAAGCCCTAGCAATTTTAGCAAGAAATTTCTAGCCGAGAGGAGGTTTAAGATCCTCATGGTGTTTCAAATGGTCTAGTTATTTATTATAGTTACATTATTATGCAAAAACTCATGTACCATCCCATTTTTGGGAAGATAGAAAATAACAAATTATCTAGTCAGGAATTTGTTAATGCTTTGGTGTATGCACACAAGCACATGAATTCCACCACTTACTTTGTTTTTTAGACTTTATGGCATATTGCTAGAGCTCAAAAAGCATTAATCTCAATAGGACATAATGTGACGAGTTTGGCTTTGTATTACCATTCTTTTAACCTACTCACTACTAAGATGCCTTCCATTTCATAAAAAAATATCAATTAGCTCTTACTGACTAGAGCTAAAGTGCTTACATCTACTCGAGAACTAAGGAATCTGACTACTAGGAAGTGCTTTCATTTTAAAAGAGTTGCCTTAAATAGAAGGAACCTACTTAGGCCTGATGAAAATGAAGAAGATGATGATGTTAATGAGGAAGAAAAAGAATAAACAACCCTACAGTTAACTTATTCATCAAACAAATAATGGAACCAAGTCCTAGAAAGAGCTTGACATCTTGAGGCCAACCATGGATTCCAAATTCTAAAGCCTTAAGAAGTCAGTGGATGATAACTATAATAACCTTAACGACAAGCTTATTGACATTGAGATAAAATTTTATTACCATCACTTCAAACTTCAAGAATATTTCAAGGTTATGAGACACGATGACCTCCCTTCATTATCTCCTTAAAGGCCTGCCCACCTCTAGACTCTCCACCATATGGGGAGTAAACTTTCTTTTCTATATTTATTTTTATTTTTACTTTTAGTTTAGCTTCTTTTTTTGTATTTCATGTTTATATTACTTCTTTATGAATTTTATTTATCTTTTAAGAATGTTTGTGCATACTTAAGTTTATTTAGTTTATCATTTTAGGTTTTTAGATCCTTACCACACACATTAAGGGCAATGTGCCATTCCAGTGGGGGGGACAAATTTGCATTTTAATATATCATGTGTATATTTAAGTATATAACATGCATTACATTTCATTTTTTTATTTAATGTATTTGTACAAAATTTAACCTAAATAAATGCTTGATGCTAGAAATTTTTGTGTGACTATCATTGTTGTAAGCATTGTGTATGTTTGTGGTTTTATTGAGCCTATACTGTTTAATCTTTTATTAATGGTTAGTTTAAGTCCTTTTTAAGCTTTGTTAATTATTTGAGTTGAGAATTTTGAGTTTTTAAGTAATCTAATGTGTGTTGCTGTCCATTTTATCATAGTTGTGAGTTGATGTTTTAGGATTTAGTATAGTGAATGAACTAAACTTCTTCCTAAGGTTGCTTTTGGTTGTATGTGAAAGAAGTTGTTCAAAATGCCTTCTTCCAACTCTAAAAAAAATATAAAATGTGCTAAGGAATTTGAATTCCCTTTTACGTCAATGTTCTTGCAAAAGAGTACGAGTATTCAAAAAAACTCTCTTAGTAGTGTTCACGTTGAGTAGTTCGGGAAAGATAGGGAACTAGTAAGAGAGGGAAGAATAGCATAAAATTTAAAAAGATAATAAAAAGGGAGAGAGTTAAATTAAAAATAATTTTAGCTTGTCAAATTAAGAGCCACATTAGTTTAAAGTATTTTTTATTCATTTGTACTTCTCTTAAGATGTTAATTCATGATTATGTGATTTTAAATAGACAACATGCTCTTTACTTGGTAATTTACATTTCAGGCTTGAATTGTTAACTTTGTTTATGGAATCTTTAAGCTAGCTATTAAAAGAAGATTGTAGTGTGAGCTTGATGCAAAGTGGATATATGCTTTTTTTTATTGCATTGATAATTGTTATTCTTGAGTTTGCTTAAGGACAAGCAAAAATTCAAGTGTGGAGGTATTTGTTGGTGCTAAATTTTATATAGTTTTAGTACTCATTTTAGCATTCATTCATTCATTCATTCATTTTAGGTTGCATTTTAATGTAGTTTAGTTAATAGAAATAGAAGTGTAAGCACCCAATTTCGGGATGCAATTGTGCACAATTACGATGTAAGCCCTTATGTTGAAATTCATTCAAAAATTAAACTTGGTTGTTGATTTTCTGGACTTTAGGGACTAAATTGCAATATTTTTTAAGATTTGATTGCAAATAAGTCAATTTTTCATAGGTCTTTTGGTAAAAAAAATTGAAAATCGGAATTATGGATTTTCAATCGAAAATCCACAATTCCGATCGAAAATCCAATTTTTCGATCGGCATTACACAATTCTGACTCGTAAAATCCCTTTTTTTTCAATTTTTTGCGTATTTTTTATCGATTTTTCAGTGTTTTGATTGGTTAAAAATTAAAATTTTATAATTTTTTTTTATATGAAAAAGATTTTGACACATTCAAAATACGTAACTTTCAAAAATCAAATCCTTATCAGTATGTTTTGATAAGAGATAAGTTTGTTCCTCCTTTGGAGGAGGCCAATACGCGCAGACTCTACATTTAAAAGCAGAGTCTTTACGCGTGCTGGGGGAGGACCTTTTTTTAGGAAGAAAATTTTTGCAACTCATTGAGAGAACTGAGTAAAAAAAATTTGACTACGCAAACAAAAACCCTAAAATCCAAAATGCTACTAAGAACGTCTTTTCAGTCCAAAATCAATAGCTATTCAATTTCAACGGTGAAAATCCTAGTTTAAGGGGCTATCTTAAAGCATATGCACAACATTCTTTTTTTTTCTTCTCTTCTCTTTTTGTGATTTTTTATTTTATTTTATTTTTTTATTTTATTATTCAATTTCATTACTAGTCTAATTATTTATGCATTTTTGTTTTGATATGCAAATAAGGATTGAGGAGGATGTTGGTTGTGTTCAAATGAACAGAATGTCCATGGAAGATCCTATATTGTTTCCCAATAGAAGTTAGGGTTTTATTTTTATTTTTTATTTTGGTGTTCTGTGTTTTTTTATGGATGTGTAATTATTTAGTTTTAGATTTTTGTATGTAGTTTGTAATAGCCCCAGTAATGGGAATAGTAAAATTTTTTAATTTTCTGCACTTTAAAATTAATTAGTAAAACTAGGTCCACTAGGTAAGATTAATTAAAATTAATGGTGGTTTTAGTTAATTAGGGTTTGTATGTAATTAAATTAGGTTTTTTAGAAATCATATGTGAATGTATTTTGATTTCATTTTGTGATGTTTTTTTTTTATGTTTTTGGGCTCCAACCCCACATTTAGGTCTAACCCACTTAATAAATAGGCTTAAAAATGATTTAGGACTTTAAATAATTAAAATCAATTTAGGCCTATTAGGTTAATTAGATTTTAGGCCCACTTAGTTAATTAAAAACTTGTTTAGACTTAGCTCAGCCAACTTAAATTCATTTCTTTTAAAATAAATAGACCTAGACCCACATTTCATTTAAAATAAAACCAAGTTAGACTTAGGCCCACTAATTTAATTTTTCTTTAAAATTGAATAAACTTAAGCCCATATCTTAGATAGACTAAAATAAATAGATCTAGACTCACTAATTAATAAAAATATAGGCCCACCTTTAAGTCCATTTCACTTGTTAATAAATATGTAGATTTAACTAACTTATAAAATAAAATTAACATAGTTTAGACATAGGGACATTGCCTTTTTAATGCATTTTTACTTGTAATTTTATTGACTTGTTGCCTTTTGGGTTAGATGGATGTTAATTAGGGTTTAATAAAATTGCATATAATTAGAGGATGAAATCATCATTTATAAAATTATTCTAAATGAACATGAGACTAAAAGAAGTTAGTATTCCATATCCAGAATTTCCTGGTTGTGGTGCTAGCTTTCTTTTAGAGAATCGAGTACCACCTTTTCGATTTGTCCCAGTTATTACCATGGGTGGCAACTCCTCATCTCCACGCCATGTCTTTGTGACAATGTTTAGTGTGTTCTCTAAAGCCCTGAGCCTAAATAATGTCGCAATTGCTTAAATCTTGGGCGCACGCTAAACCCCGCCGTCTACAATGGCAACTCCACTGGGGATAAGAGATACTGATTCTACTTGTGTTCTTTAGAATTTTTTTATCAATTATTATTTCATTCTTGCATTCATTTTGTATGTCCCTACTAAACTGATGGTGTTGGTTTATGATTCCATGATTCCACTAGCTTCTTGTAGTTGTAGATTGGCTAACCATCACTCTTAGCCTTAACTCGGTTCAAGAGAGATTACCAGGCTCATCTAACTGGAGTCTATAACCCAAGTCCTTGAAGGGGGTAATCTTCTCTCAATTTGGTAAAGGATGCTGGGCCCCTCTGACCTTGGCCTGTAACTCAAAGTCCATAATGGAGAGCATCTTACTAAGGGAACCTTAACTTTTTCACCGAACCCTAACCACATATAATGGCCTACTTACTTCCCCTAGGTTCTTTATCCAAAGTGTTTATTTGTTTGAATTGCCATGAGGTATTTCTATTTATAAAAGCCTAGGCCTATACCTTTGAAGCTCATTCAGGCTAATAAGGATTAGGCTAAACCCTTATATTTAGAAATGTTGTTTCTATGCTTTTTATTTTAATAAGAGATTTGGCATGCGCATCGGCTCTTAATATCCCCTGTTGATATGAAGGCCAATACCAAAAATCCTAGGAAAAAAAGACTCGCCATTGAACACGTGTGTGAGAGGAATAAGGTTGGAAGGCTTATGTTTGCATGTTGCTTATTGATTGCTTATTGATACTTGCTACTTGCTAAGTGCTTGCCTGCTATTTATCGCATAAACACATGCATCATGCATACATACAGTCCATGCATCATACTAACACCTTATTTTGCAACCATCATAGATTCATCTGGGTCTTCTCGTGTCTGGGGATGAAGAGGTGGCAGATTAACCAGAGTTGATTTAAGTCTGAAGTCCATAGCTCAAGGCATTCTTCACAGACTAGAGAGACTAGAGGGGACTCTAATCAATCCACTATTCCTAGAAGCTGAACTAACTCAAATTGAACAGACTGAAATGGAACAACAACTAGAGATGTGGACCTTAGAGGACATTAAGGGAGCTTTGATGGATGACATGAGAGCTATAATGCAAGATGAACTGAGACAGGCTTTGGCTGGACTAGTGCAACCTATTGTTGGACAACCACCTACTATTGTTATTGAACAACCACCTGCTACTACTGTTGAACAACCACTTGCTGTAGGAGCTCCACCTGTTGTTATAGCTCATCCACTTACTACTAACAATTTTGGGGGGCAACCTACTGCTAGAAATGTGCCTGCTACTGATATGAGACTGTAAGACGTTGAAAACTATATGGTAGAAAAGGCGAAGAGAGAATCACTTGAATTGGTTCAAGACCTTGAGTACAAGCAGATGCAAGCACTAACTCAGAAAATGTCTAAGATGGAAGAATTTATTAGAGGACAAGGAATAGGATATTCTGTTGACTTTGATGATATACTGCAAATGGAGGGTAACAAGCTGCCTGACAAGTTCAAAATGCCTCAACTATAAAAATTTGATGGGAGGGGAGACCCTAGAATTCATTTGAGTCAATACACAACAACCATTGTCAGTAGTTGCTAGGTTGTTTGTGTTGTCTCTACAAGGAATGGTTGTGAACTAGTACCATGGGTGTCACGACCCAAAACAGGGGGCCATGACCGGCGCTAGGGAACGAGAATTCTTTTGAATCGGGAACCCATAGCAAGCCTTAAAAATAAAAGCATGCAATATAATAAAATAAATAAAATAATTGTGTAGCAAAATTAAATCTCGAATATAAAATAATAATTTCTCAGCTCACTTTAACAACATAATCTCATCTCATATATAATAAAATCTTTAAGTACAAATTTCAGAGTAACACTCTAAATTCAAAATCTTATACAAGTATAAATATAAATACAACTCACAATAAATTAAAGTACAATCACTACTATAGTGTCTAGAGTACAAAATAAAACTCAGGTAAGCAGTTTACAAAATCCGGCGGACAGGTCTACTGCTGAGGTCTGAAGAAGAAGACTCTCCTGAAAAATATCAACAGAGGGGAGTCAGACCTCACTGAGTGAATTATTATAATATTTATACATGTATAACTAAATGCCAAATGTAGACACTCAATAGTAGATATAATAAATATATATACAGACAAATACACACAGATGTAGTAAAAATCATTTTATAATGAAAATCATCGGTTTATGAAGGATCAAATAGAACCCTATATTTTTGTAACCTCAAAAATCAATAGAACTAACTTAAGCCATACAGGCCCACTTAGTTCCAAATAATTCACTTAGTCCAACTGGACAGTAGACTAGCCCCGAGACACTAAGTTAACCGAGCTCCAGCAGTCTGACTGTCAGTGTGATTGGCACCAAGACACTTGGTCAATCGAGCTCCAGCAATCACACTCTCTCAATCACATCAATTTCAATCAGATCAATCAAATCAATCAACAAGTCATAATCCACCAATAGGTTAGTAATTTAACCTAAAATCTAATGTCGTATCGGTATATACTCGGTCCTAGTGCTGCCCATTAGGAAGCACGTTACATCGATATCTTTCATTTTAATATAAAACATACATTCTAGAAAATAAATGATGCATGGTGATATTTAAAATAAATAAATATATCATATATATACCTAAAATAAACTAAGTATATTTCAGGTATATATACGTATAATCAACTTAAATAATCATAAAACATATTAAATTCAACTAATAATATATTTTAAAAACAAGCTGTATTTAATTTAAAAGGAAAACATGTATTTTTTTTTACAATATACCAAAAATATACTAAAAGTATACCTAAAATATACTTAAATATTCAAATAGTCAATTATGCAAAAATCTGCATTTAAAATATAAAGTTCTAAACATGCACCCTAAGCAATGCATATACATTATCATAACTCACAGTTGTGCGCTACACGAGACAGGTCCGACGAGCCTAGTCCACTAGGTCTCGGTCTCGGTCCAACTAACAAATAAATAAATAACACGAAATTAGAATAAATCTAACTTAATTTCTAGAAACTCGATCTAGAATTCTAGACACAAATAGATATTTGAAATTAGACCCGATGTCACATTTTACGAGAATTCTACTAAAAATTTGGCAGAGCCTCCTCTGTAAAACAGACATCTCTCTACTTAAAAAGTAGAGCCGGTCCTGCAAGAAAACATACTTCGAATACAAAATATGCTCACAACCTTCGGTCGGAATCCCAAACTGCAAATTCCACCAACCGAGGTCTACAATTCACAAAATATACACAAAATATGTTAAAATTCCATAAATACCAAAAATACCTTTTTTAATACCAAAATATAACAATTTAAATATTTAAACACTAAAAATAATTATTTAATTAATAATTACTTAAAAACCCTAATATTAATATAATATTATTAAAAATTGATATTTCTCGATAAATACACCAACATTAATAGAAATTCATTTTATAAATCCAAATTACTCATTTAGTCCAAAAACATACTAAAGTTTGCTAAAAACTCATTTATTTACGAAAATAGTATATTATATATAATTTGAAAATAATTTTCAAAAAATAGTTTTAATTAGTTAAAAATAGTAAATAATTTTTAAAAAATCATTTTTATACCTCAAATAATTATTAAAACCAATTAAACTTAATATTTAACTAAAATTACTATCAAATTACCAAAATATCCCTAATATATAAAAATTCACATAATATACTATAATTACTCAAAAATTCAATAAAAATTATATAATTACTCTAAAATTATTTTCTTAACATATAATTGAATAAAATCAAAAATTATACTCAATTAACCAATTAATTTAAAAATATATATATATATATAACCTATATTTCCAAAATTTACAGAAACTAAATAAAATTATATTAATTACACAAAAATTATAAATTCAATTATAAAATTAATTTCAACCTCCATAAACACTAAAAATCACAATTTCACAATTTATTTAATTAATTTACTAAAATTAGAAAATAATAATAAAATAATTAAAAATTCACAAAAATCAAAATAAATTTAAAAATTCCACAAAAATTTTGGAGTGTAGATTAAGCTGGTAGAATCAACTTTTGTGAAGACACTTAGCTTGAATCCCAAAGATCAAAGTTCAAAAAAATGGGAAAACCCTAGATGGCCGAAATGAAGAAATCATTAACCACCAAAATCTAGGCCAAACCAAGAGAAACCAAGCTTAGAGACACACTCACCGGTGCTCAAGGAAGGGAAAGAGATCGGCGGTGTCAAAAACGGTGGCCGAAAAGTCAATGAATGGCGAGGAGAGGAGTTTCAAGTTTCTCAGCCAAAAACGGGCTGAACGACGCTAGAAAAGGTGGAGGAAGGTGGCAGAGTAGCTGGAGAGAAAGGCGGCACTCCGGGAGGCACATGCAGCAGTGAGGGGATGGTGAGGGGTAGGTTTCGAGGGTGAGGGAAGGTGAAGATGATGTTTTATTATTATTATTATTATTATTATTATTATTATTATTATTATTATTATTATTATTATTATTATTATATTATTATTATTATTATTATTATTTTTATTATATATAACTTTATATTATAATATTAAAAACTTTATAATATACCCAAAAAAACACACACCACACATTTATACACACACACACACACACACACACACACATATATATATATATATATATATATATATATATATATATAATACATGAAATAAAAATAACCCTAAGTATATATGCATATATATATATATATATATATATATATATATATATATATATAATACATACAATAATAATAATAATGCATGAACCCATATAATTTGTTAAAATAAAATAAAATTAAACAATAAAATATTATTTAAAAATTATTTTCCAAAATAATGAGTTTCGGAATAATTTTTACGTAGAAAACTTTAAATAAACATAAAATAACGTTAATTATTAACAAAATAATTAAATAATCAAATATATATTAAAAATTTATTAACACTGCATATCCCGATAAAATATAAAAATATTTAAAAACTCGGGTTATTACAATGGGTTAGAAAAGTCTATTAGAGCTTACTGAAAGGAACTATGTACTGCATTCTTGAAATAATATGATTATGACACTCGATTGGAAGTGTCAATTAAGGATTTGGAGTTGACTAAACAGAAATCAAATGAGTCTTTTTCTGATTTCTTAACTCGTTTCATGAATAAAGTAGGGATGATGAAAAACAAGCTTGCTGAGAAGGATCAAGTTAGAATGATAGTTCATAATATGTCACCTAATTTGGTCAAGAGGTTATAGATGATGAATCCCAAAACCTGTGTGGATTTGTATGATGATGGGTTACAAGCCGAGGAAATTGCGTGTGAGAAAAAAAAATTACTAGAGGCATAAGAACTCAAAACTACCCAACTAGGGGCATACAACAAGGAAGTACTAGCCAAACTGTGGAGGTTCGTGCAATTCAGCAACCATGAAGGTTCTCCAATTCAACTAACCACTCTCCAAAGTCCTAGAGAGGTTAATTCAAAAAGGCCTGCTCCAACCTTTGATCTTTTCCAAACCCCCGAATCCAAATCTCCTTGGCTATGATTCAAACAGTTACTACAAGCTTCATCAAGTAGTTGGCCATTCCATAGATACCTGTATTCACCTAAAACATGAAATCCAAAACCTGATAGACTCTAGAAAAATCATCAACCTTGAGAAATCCAATTCAAATCCAAACACCAGAAACAACCCTTTCCCAGACTACTGAAATGTTCCACTACCAGCCACTATAATAATCAACTTAAGGGTTAGTGAAGAAGAAGTGCTAAGCTCCTTCGAGGACCTTAACCTTATACCCAATAGAGAACCTTTCGGACAACCACAGAGAGGACTGAAAAATTTACTGGGCCAGCCCTTGGGCAAGTTTAATTACAGAGTATTCTACTCAAAACCACCCTCTGTCGATATCCCTATTGAATCAATTAAGCCCTCAGGTTAAGAAGATGAGTTTGACGATAAGCCCATAAAAGAAGAGCCTGAAATTCTCAAGCAGTCGCTAAGAGGAGTTGAAGATCTGTTGGGACAACCTTTGGGTAAGTTCGATTATAGAGTATTCTATTCTAAACCATCTTTTGCTAACATACCCATGGAAGAGATCGTGCCAACAGGATGGGGTGATGAGTTTGAAGAAGATGAATTCTTAACCCCAGAACTATCCCAAGAAGGGGTTGAAGAGCTGCTAAGCCAATATATGGACAAGCTGAGGGAGTTGAAAGGAAAAGAAACATGCACAGTGGAAGTTTGGAAAAATGGGAAAAGAGAACGGATTATTGGGGCCATGGACATCTAGTATATTCTGATGAAGAAAAACCCACTGGAGTCAATGTATGGAGTGATACTCCAAATGTGAATCATATTACTAGAAGTGGGAGGAATTACTGGGCAGTAGAAAAGCAAAATGAAAGGGTTATAGAAAGGGAAGAAATAGAAGATGCAAAAGTAGAGGAAGGACATAAAGAAGACCTGATCTTGGAACAACTCAAAAAGGCTAAAGCGAGTGTGAGCATTTGGCTATTACTGATGCATTCGGGTAGTCACAGAAGGGCTCTAGTTAAAGCTTTGTCGAAGGTGAGCATTGAAATGGTAGCTACGCCTGAGGCTATGTAGCAAAGGTGATAAAAAAGAGACGTGGGCTGATAATATTCTCAGATGATGACTTACCTTTGGAGGGAAGAAATCATAACAAGGCATTATTTATCCTACCTGAAGTAAAAGGGAAGAGAACCAACTTTGTAATGGTGGATGACGGTGCAGCTATAAATGTATACTCGCTAAAGATCCTTCCTAATCTGGGTTTGAAAGTAGATGACTTGATGGCTAAACCTCATAATCAGAGCTTACGATGATAGTACTAGGAATGTGGAGCGGACATTCCAAGCTCTGATTAAAACAGGACCTGTGGAATCAACCATTGAGTTTACCATGCTGGACATTCCAGTCACTTATGCCTTATTATTGGGACGGCCATGGTTCCATGCCTTGGGAGGGGTAACCTTAACTATACATCAAAAGATAAAATTCCTTTATGAAGGAGAAGTTGTGACTATAAAAGCTATGACCAATGCTGTCGTGGCATCCATATTGGATAAACAGAAACAAGTGTGTGTACCCCCTAGTTTCCAAATTGTAGGGATATCTGATAGGACTAAAATGGATCCGAGAGTAGCAAAAATGATGGAGAGCATGAATTAGCGGCTTGGACAAGGACTAGGGAAGAATGAATAAGGAGAATTCCCATAATTCAAAAATCAAGATAACATAACAGGATTGGGTTTTATGGGGGAAGCAAAGCCAAAAGGTAGAAGGGCAAGGAAGAGATTCAATGTAGAAAAGAGGAAGCTTTATGCAAAAGTTGGTCCTTCGAGTCAGAACTTCATCAAGTTAGGGGAAGGCAAATACTATCTGGGAGCCAAGGAATCAGTCAATGTTTTTAGAGCAGATGTCCCTAGGTTTGAGATCTTCAAGGAGCAGATTATGGAGAATCTGATGAAGGACAACAAAAAGGAAGTGATGAAGCTAGCAGCTAAGAGGATGGGTAGTGCTGCTGTTAAAGAGTTATTATGCCAACCACCTCAAGGACAACCACTATGAGACTCAGCATTCCTAGCATCTAGAATAGGAAATAAAATTTCTCATTGTCTCATTGAATAAAATTTTAGTTTCTAGTGATGGATGATATAAATTCGGATTGTGCTTGCTTATGTAATGTACATCCTAATGGTACTGTGCAATATGATATTGATTGCATATGCTTGTTTGACATAAATTTAATTCAATTAGCTTCATTCAGCATGGGCACAAATGCAAATTCAAAGAATATACATATATCACATGATGTAACTTCTGAAGATAGGAAATATAAGAAAAAAAATAATAAAAAAATTAAAAAAAATTAAAAAACAAAGAGAAAAAAGAACAGTAAGGTAAAAATTAGAGAGGAAAATTCATGATTGACTGATAATAGGAGATATATCATGTGATGTAGTGAATCTTCTCATTTTTGCCCTAATGAATTATTAAAATTGAATTTTAAATTTTTGTTCAAACATTGCATATTGGTCTTTATCATACTACATAAGTATCTGAATGGAAAAATAATACATGATGAAAGCTAAATCAGAGCTATAAGATCACTATTTTAGTTATGTTTTCTTTTTGCCACCTCTTTTATAATTTTCCTTATAAGCCTAGCGTCCCCTTATACCTTGAGAATTCAGGTGGCTCGGTAACTTGCTTTTGAACCCATACATTATAATTGTCATCAATTATTGCATCAGCATCAAGTCTTATATTATGCTCAAGAATTCTTCGAAGTGAAAGTCCAGTTGATTTCATCATCTAGAACTCACTTCAATCAGTTCGCCCACTCCTATGCATCTTCAATATATAAGATTGCAGCTAATAAGGTTAGTAAGACAAATGGCCAACAACAATAATGACCAAACTGAGTCTCTTATGCATATAAAGAAGGTGATTGCTAGGATGAATTCAAAATGAAGTTGGGGGCAAAATGTAACTCCGGGACAAGTTAGGGGTAAAATGGTAAATACAACAATAGAACTTCAAAGTTAGTGAAAACGATCTTAGGGCAAAAATGAGTATACTACAAGCATATAGATATAATAGTTATTATACAGCAGAAGCAATAACAAAAAGAATTCAATAGTGCATCGGTCAATCATGAGCTCCAATGTAAAGCCATAGATCCCACTCGCTCACCTGGTTATTTTTCCGATAGGCTATATCAAAAGCTCAAACATCAGAAGTATCAACAATGAAGCATCAAATGCTTGAACCTACAAGTTATTGATGAGGCACCTCGTTCTCACACTCTAAGCTACAAACATAGATTTGCTCCAAACAGAAGACCTATTAGGATTATGCATGTTATGCATAACATGCATACACTTGCATACATTTCCTGTGAAACTTTCATTGCATAATAAAGTCTTTGAGCCTAGTCAAGATTATCCAAACACTTTGCTACTAAAATTTAAGATTAGTGTTGTAAAAGTGCAGGAAAGTAGTCAAAGTATTCACAGGTAAAGCATCTGAAGAAATGAAAATAAAAGGAGTGACATTACTAAGAAGCATCATCCTAGTGACCTCAAGAGGCTAGATAAGACTTTTAAGCTCCTTAAACTCAGTATCCATTTTCATAGTCTCATCAGGAGCATCATTTAGAATAGCCCTCCGCAACAATTAGACCATTGTAGGGTGTGGAATATGGTAATGAGAAGGTCCAACATGTCAACGATACATGCGCTCGACCTTAAAAAGGGAAGAATACACTCAAAACTTAGGACAAATGCACTCTGAAAAATTCTTTGATTATGAAATAAAAATCTCTGACTCATAAAGCTTCTCTTTTACAAGAAATGTTAGGAAGAGGAATGATGGAGCCCTCTACCATAGCATCAACAGAATAAAGCCATAACTTCAATGGCAGAATATCGTGACCCTATGACTATAGACATCATCACTATAATCAAAAAGGGAAGAATGCAAAATAATAACATTGCATTTTGACAAAATTTCTTCATTTACAAATAAACCATACTAACTTATGGTATTTTGTGCAAGGAAAATAAAAGAGAATGAAGAAGAGGAAAAGAATCGATACATCAATAAGAATGACTAGGATAGCAAATGCCAATCACTTGTCAAAATCTCACTCTGTGTGATAAACAGCCTAACAAATGGCAAAGGGAAATATTATAACTCTATCTATTTTGATTCTGTAGTAAAGTACAAAGAAAATTTATAAAATTGAGAGTAAATTCATCCACTTCATGATATCATGTGCAAAAACTTAGCTCATGACCTTTGATTTTAATGGCTTTCTTTTATTAGCCTCTTAGAATTCAGATGTCTTATTGACAATTATATGCCAAGAGTTTCTAAAACTCTAATTAATCTAATGCTTATTTTACACCCAAACGAGGGGAAGAATATGCAAAGACAAAATCTATGGACTTGCAATATAAATTGGTTGAATTTTAAAGTGTCATTTTAGTCTTTTGAATAATAAATGTGCATATAATCTACTCCAATGCTCAGAAATGAGTATGAGTATAAATCCCTCAATGATATCCATGCTGAGTAATACAAGAAAGGCGGGGGAACACTAAGAGGAGAATCAGAATAAGAGCAAGGATAATGTACTCCAATGCCCAAAAATGAGCAACAGTATCAACGTGAACCTCTGGTGATATCCACGCTGAGTAATACAAGAAAGGCAGGGGAATACAAAAGAGGACCAACGTTAAAAAAAACTTACTCTATATACTCCAATGCTCTATAAGAGTACCAAAGGACCTTTCCAACGGTATCCACGCTGAGTAATATGAGAAAGGCGGGGGAATACTTAGATAATGAAGAAAAGCATAAAAATAATTCAAAAACTATTTTAATACTTCAAATTCAATATTTTTATGCTTAATTTCCATAAGTTTTATTTAGCAAATTCTCCCTAAAATTAAGTGTGGAAGTAATCTCTTCACTTGGTAAAAGATACACTCTCAGCATAAGCTGGTTAACGATGCCTTTGACCTTTGCAAATGGTAAATAAATGACAGTCATGAAAATAAAAAATAGTGAGATTTGTTAAGTACATGCTATCTCATGATAAAATGATGAATTTTCTCATAAATTTTCAACATTATAATGTACTTTTATACATTCATCATGGTTGAAACTAACTTCAACAAGTCTGCAGGAATTGTAAAACCAGAAGGAAGTGCACAATGGAATTAAAATTAGTCAGCACAAAGAATTCAAAAGCATTCGACTCAAATAACCAAAGATAAAAATTAACAAGCAGTTATGGACTGTAGCAACATCAAAGGTGAGCAATGAAAGGGTGGCAATCAATTTGTAAGTAATTATGGATTGTAGCTAATCACGAGCAGTTATGGACTGCAGTATCATCAGTGAGCAACGAAAGAGTTACAGCTAATTGCGAGCAGTTATGGACCGCAGCATCATCAGTGAGCAATGAAAGGGTTGTAGCTAATCGCGAGCAGTTATAGATTGTAGCATCATCAGTGAGCAATGAAAGGGTTGCAGCTAATCGCGAGTAGTTATGGACTGTAGCATCATCAGTTAACAATGAAAGGGTTGCAGCTAATCGCATAGATCAATCAACATTACATGATCGAGTGTAGTGTATTCCACTTTAGTCCATTACTTTTGTGTGCATATGAATTCAAGTTCTTTCATTGCAATTTGGTTCATAATTGCATTCGGATTAGGAATATGTTCCTAATTAAATCATGATATTCATCAAATTAATAATTCATTGAATTATTAAAACTACATAATCAATCTGTGATTCTAAATTTTCTATCAAGTACAGAATACATAACAAGATTACAGAATTCATTTTTTGCATTTTACATGTGTCATTTCAATTAAAGGATTCATATGTTGCATAGTAGCTATGATATGAATTTCAAATGATTATGTTATGTGCTGAACAATAGTCATAACCTTCATTATGTTATGTACTGCATAGCAGTTATGATATAAACTTTCAAATTCATCAATGCTAGATGTTCCACAGGAATTATAGCAGATTTTCAATTCAACTTCACTAGATGTCCAACAGGGAATATAATGTACATCGTTAGACGTCCCACAGGGAATATAATAAAAATTCATCATCACTAGACGTCCCATAAGGAATATAGTGTGCATCGTTAAACATCCCATGGGGAACATAACGAAATCTCATCATCACTAGACGTCCTACAAGGAATATAATGTGCATCGTTAGACCCTCCACAGGGAATATAACGAAATTCATCATTACTAAGCGTTCTATAAGAATTATAGCAAGTTTTTAATTTATCATTACTAGACGTCCTACAGGGAATATAGTGTGCATCGTTAGACGTCCCATGGAGAATATAATGAAATTCATCATTGCTAGACATTCCACAGGAACTATAGTAAGTTTTTAATTTATCATCACTAGACGTCCCACAGGGAATATAGTGTGCATCGTTAGACATCCCACGGGGAATATAACGAAATTCATCATTGCTAGATGTTCCACAGGAACTATAGCAAGTTTTCAATTTATCATCACTAGACGTCCCACAGGGAATATAGTGTGCATCATTAGACGTCCCACAGGGAATATAATGAAATTCATCAGTGCTAGACGTTCCATAAGAACTATAGCAAATTTTCAATTCAACTACACTAGACGTCCCACAGGGAATATCGTGTGCATCGTTAGACGTTCCACAGGAAATATAACAAAATTCATCATTGTTAGGCGTTCCATAGGAACTATAGCAAGTCTTCAATTTATCATCACTATACATCCCATAGGGGTGTGCATCGTTAGACGTCCCACAGGGAATATAACGAAATTCATCATTGCTAGACGTTCCATAGGAACTATAGCAAGTTTTCAATTTATCATCACTAGACGTCCCACAGGGGTGTGCATCGTTCGATGTCCCACAGGGAATATAATGAAATTCATCATTGCTAGACGTTCCACAGGAACTATAGCAAGTTTTTAATTTATCATCGTTAAACGTCCCAAAGAGAATATAGCGAAAACTCATTTGCATAAAATCCACTAGACATTCAGCAAGAAATATAGTGAGACTTGCCAAACATCATACTTTGCTCAGTAATTTAAGCATCAATCTATCACTTAGGATACAATCAAGTGTCATAATTTCTTTCTTTCAAAATTATGTGCTTTTACTGCTTTATCGCAATTTGTCAAGCAAACAGCGACAAAGGGGGGCAACTGTAAGCACCCAATTTTGGGATGCAATTGTGCACAATTGCGATATAAGCCCCTATGATGAAATTCATTCAAAAATTGAACTTGGTTGTCGATTTTTTGGACTTTAGGGACTAAATTGCAACCTTTTTTAATATTTGATTACAAATAAGTCAATTTTTCAGGGGTCTTTTGGTAAAAAATTTGAAATTATGGATTTTCGATTGGAAATCCATAATGCCAATCAGAATTATGGATTTTCGATAGGAAATCCACAATTCCGATAAAAAAATCTAGATTTCCGATCGGAAATCAAATTTTCCCATCAGCATTACACAATTTCTACTCGTAAAATCCCATTTTTTTCAATTTTTTGCATATTTTTTTATTTATTTTCCAGTGTTTTGATTGGTTAAAAATTGAATTTTTATAATTATTTTTTATCTGGAAAATATTTTGACGCAATCAAAACACGCAACTTTCAAAAATCAAATCCTTATCAGTCTATTTTGATAAGAGATGAGTCTGTTCGTCCTTTAGAGGAGGCCAGTATGCACAGACTCTGCAATTAAAAGCAAAGTCTGCATGCGTGCTGGGGGAGGACCTTTTTTTAGGAAGAAAATTTTTGAGACTCACAAAGAGAACTACGTAAAAAAAAAAACTTGACTGCGTAAATAAAAATCCTAAAATCCAAAATGCTACTAAGAACGTCTTTTCAATCCAGAATCAATAGCTATTCAATTTCAACAGTGAAAATCCTAGTCTGAGGGGCTATCTCAAAGCATATGCACAACATTCATTTTTTTCTTCTCTTCTCTTTTTGTGATTTTTTATTTTATTTCATTTTTTTTATTATTCAATTTCATTACTAATCTAATTATTTTTGTGTTTTTGTATTGACATGCAAATGAGGATTAAGGAGGATGTTGCCTGTGTTCAAATGAACAGAAGGTTCATGGAATGTCATAGAAGATCTTGTATTATTTCCCAGTAGAATTTAGGGTTTTATTTTTATTTTTTATTTTGGTGTTATGTGTTTTTTTATGGATGTATAATTTTTTACTTTTAAATTTTTTTACGTAGTTTGTAATAGCCCCAGTAGTAGAAATAGTAAAATTTTTTAATTTTCTGCACTTTTAAAACTAATTAGTAAAACTAGGTCCACTAGGTAAGATAATTAAAATTAATGGTGGCTTTAGTTAATTAGGGTTTGAATGTAATTAAATTAGGTTTTTTAGAAATCATATGTGAATGTATTTTGATTTGATTTTGTGATGTTTTTTATGGTTTTTTATGTTTTTGGGCCCCAAGCCTACGTTTAGGCCTAACCCACTTAATAAATAGGCTTAAAAATGATTTAGGACTTTAAATAATTAAAATCAATTTAAGCCCATTAGGTTAATTAGATTTTAGGCCCACTTAGTTAATTAAAAACTTGTTTAGACTTAGCTCAGCCCACTTAAATTCATTTCTTTTAAAATAAATAGACCTAGGCCCACATTTCATTTAAAATAAAACCAAGTTAGACTTAGGCCCACTAATTTAATTTTTCTTTAAAATTGAATAGAGTTAAGCCCATATCTTAGACAGACTAAAATAAATAGATCTAGACTCACTAATTAATAAAAATGTAGGCCCGTCTTTAAGTCCATTTCACTTGTAAATAAATATGTAGATTTAGCTAACTTATAAAATAAAATTAACATAGTTTAGACATAGAGACATTGCCTTTTTTATGCATTTTTACTTGTAATTTTATTGACTTGTTGCCTTTTGGGTTAGATGGATGTTAATTAAGGTTTAATAAATTGCATGTAATTAGAGGATGAAATAATCATTTATAAAATTATTCTAAAAGAACACGAGACTAAGAGAAGTTAGTATTCCGTATCCAGAAATTTCTCATTGTGGTGCTAGATTTCTTTTAGACAATCGAGTACCACCTTTTTTATTTGTCCCAGTTATTACCCTGCGTGGTGACTCGTCATATCCACGCCATGTCTTTGTGATAGTGGTTAGTGTGTTCTCTAAGGCCCTGAGCCTAAACAGTGTCGCGGTTGCTAAAATCTTGGACGCGCGCTAAACCCCACCATCTACAAGAAGACTATTATATTTTTGTTTTTATTTTTAGGGAAAAGAAGACTTTAAAGGTGAATAGTATTGAGTTAGGTATGAAAAAAGCAAAGAATAGCAGGGAAAATAAAGTTGAGTCTCTGTCGCATTTGTGGCTTAAAATGCAATCTCGAGGTAGTTAAAGCAAGCCAGTCAAAGTGATGCTGAGGTTCTGTGGTGGTCACGGGAGTGTCATGATCAAGGAATCTTGTGCCCAAGCCTTATATAATGTTATAATGCAAAATAGCATAGTTATTTAAGGTAGTTATGTTTTACATTTCCTATGATTTATCTATGTTTGTTTAATCATTGCACCATTTTTCTCTATCTTTGTTATTCTTACTTCAATTTTATGTTTTGTAGGTTTTCTCAAACTAAATTTGTACATAGAAGTGTATTGGAGAGTCTTAGAATAAAGAAAGGATTAAAAAAAAGCTAAATGAAGGATGATGTGAAGAGTGCCGAGTCATCACATAAACCCTGTGTATCGAGTTCCTCTTGAGTCAGCACACCAGTGTTGACTCACCCCCCACACCCCTTCATCATACCATTTTATAGTTATACCTATTTCTAAAGGCACTAAATGGGATGCCAAGAAGCTTATAAATATATGAATTTGGCTTTATTTTAAGGATAACAAAAATAATATATATATATATATATATATATATATATATATATATATATATATATATATATATATATATATATATATATGCATAGTTTGTTTAGATATTAGTATTAAACTTTAGTTTTATGATAAGAAGGAATTGAGGTGTGAAAGAAGACATAGCCAAGAGATCAAGAGAGGATCATTCAACATCACGGGATCACTAGAAGAATTAGTAAAGGGTTTATTCATTCAAGCTTTTCCCTTTTCTTTTCTATACAGTTGTTTGATGTTATAAATTCTTCCTCATTATTCTTTATTTATTCCATTATATATCTTGACTAAGTGTTTGTTTGCAGAGTTATAATGGTGGATTAATCTAAGAACTACATTTTTATATTTTATTATTTATGGTTGATTTAATTTCAATTAAGTTCGAATTATGTTATATATGTTTGATCACCATATGTAACTTCTTAATCAATTGTTCACAATGAGAATTGGGATAATTTGGTGGGAATGTAATTGAAAGTACTTAAAGGTTGGAATAACACTTAGAGACAAGACATTCATTGTAAAGGAATAAAGAATTAGTATGGTACTTGTTGGTCTTTACTTATCTCTATAATTTAATGAGAATGAATATGGACTTTAAGTAAAAAATACCTTTAATTGACAATGAGAGTTTCTTTTAAGGATCATTGGCTAATTTCTCCAATCAATATATGTATATTTACATGATTGATTATTTCTAAAGTTCTTGATTAATGCTAAATTGTAATTCCCACATATATTCCTATAAACTATTGTTAGTACATCCAATTTAAGTATGATATTAGTAATTTAGTAATCTAAGTTAGTTAGAATATATTAATACTATTTTAATATCATCTTACCTATCCATCTTAGTATTTATTCGGTTAATATAAAAATTCACTCCAAGTTCCCTAGTTTTCGGCAACCTACTTACTCTAAACTAAGTATTAGAGACTAAGGTTAATTTAACTGGCAGCATGTAGCGATCGCGATAGTGTAGCAACCACCACCCTTTCATTTAAAGCACGATTCTAGCATAGAACATTCTAATATGTACATTTTAAAAGAGAAAATCTAAGTGAATATGAAACAACATTCTAGAAGGGGGTATAAAAGGACAAGAGCCACAATTTTCCAAGGGGATTCTCTCTTTTCACAAGCCAACAACCAATACACCTAAGTGAGAGAAAAAAGAGAAAAAGAAGCTTGGAGAAGAGACCACTATTGAAGATCTTAAAGCTTCTTGATAACCTTTCTTTATCTTTTCTCCACTTGTTTATATAATTTTGTTAATCATTTAGGTTGTATTGTGACTAAATGATGAATATGGAAGCCATGTTTGGCTAGTTTCTTTGAGTTATTAGGATTTTAAGACCCATTTACTTTATGTTAATTTAATAGATCTTATTTCCTTTATATTACATATTATGTTTGTTATGCTTATTGAATGATGTGTTTTGCCCAAATACATCTTTTGTTTAGATTTATGCATTGAGAAACGGTAGCTCTAATAAAGCCACAAACACAAATTGCGTTGGTTAATGACTTAAGAAAGCTTAACTAAATTTGATTCTCTTTTGGGTTTACTTAATGCCTTATATGCTTGATTTTGACTTATTTTTATGGGATGATGAGAGTTAAGCCATAACTTTGAGATTCAATTTATTCATGCATGTTAAGTTGAACATTACTTGAGGGAGAGTGTTCAATAATTTATGAAAACCTAAGATGTGCAATTAACTTAGATAAATCTATTATTTAACTTGATGATAATGTGGTGCTTAATCTCCCAACAATATTGCTCTTATATTGATTTCCCTTTTTACCGTTTAGCTTAGTATTTACTTAAGCTGCTTGTTATTTTAGTTATTTAATTGCTTTTATTCAAAATTAAATTAGGAAGCTCTAGACAACATTAACTGGAACTAGTAGGTGATTAATTGGCAATTCTCATGAGAATGATACTCTATTCTCTACTTGATTACTTGTCGCAACCCGTATATATGCAGTTTTACATTGCATTTAATGCACAACATACTAGCAACGCATAAAAGCTAAGCTAGCTTAAGCATAGGGTTCAAATGACCTTGGATTAGGAAGGAAAGATTAGTACATAAGGAGGAGGAGAAAGAGGAGTTTATCCTTGCTCCATTCTTTGCACACTGCAAGATACTAGCTTACAATACAATATAAGACTCTTAGTGCACTCCTACTTTATCTAATTTCTAAATGGAAAATTTTTGGTATAATGATTGGGGTAGAATTATAATTAATTTGATTATTTAAAATACAATGCATCTTACTAATGTCTCTTGATACAAATGATAGGAAGTTAGGATTTTGTTAAGTAAAATCTTGAATGCAAGTCCTGTGCACGAAGAAACACA
The DNA here is from genome assembly GCA_947683625.1 of Mallotus nudiflorus. Classification (NCBI taxonomy): domain Eukaryota; kingdom Viridiplantae; phylum Streptophyta; class Magnoliopsida; order Malpighiales; family Euphorbiaceae; genus Mallotus; species Mallotus nudiflorus. The sequence goes on from CANTUR010001255.1 coordinate 23,366, forward strand.
CATTAAAAATTTTTGGTTAAATGTATAGTTTTATCCTTAAACTTTTCACGATTAATTTAGAACACTCTTTAATTTTTATTATTTTTTATTCAACTTTTAACTTTCATTTTGAATCTCTTTCACCTTTTATTTTATAGTTTTTATTCTATTTAACTCATGCAGTATCAAAACGGATAGAAATTTAATTTTAAACACATAAAATGTTAAATTTAGCTTTAAAATAATATAAATAGAATTAAAAAATATTAAAAAAATAGTTTAAAAAATTTGTTTTTAATTATATTCTCTCTTTCATTAAACATTATTTTAGTTTATATAAGATGCTCTTGTATTCATATCAATATTGGTTTATAAAATACTTTGATTTTATACATTATAGAGGTTAGATAGGTTCAAAATAAAAATTTAAAGGTTGAATATGACATAATATAAGTTAAGGAGTATTAGAGGTTAATTGAGTAAAATTCAGGTGAAATGTACATTTAGCCAAAACATTTTGCTACCCTTACAAAGTTTACCTGATATAAAATTTATTAGTCAGAACATTTGTTACAATTTATATATATATGTGTGTGTGTTTTTCTTATTTGCCTTACTCTCTCTAAGTTTATTTTTTCGGTTTACTTCTTAAAATAATGTAATTTCTACTTCAAATGAAAAATCAACCATAATCAAGAAAAGAACTATCATGATAATAAATGTAGAGATTTGTCATTGTAATTGAAGGTGCTTTCAACCCTCACTCGCAGGAGTGACCTAAACCACACATTCTTCATCTAGTAAAGTAACAAAAAAATCCAAGAAAGAAATATGAGAAATATGTACACGTAATTTTTTTTATTTGATTTAAAAAAAGAGTCTGCAAATTTGAGGTGAAATAAATAAAAAAATCAAGAAAAGAACTATCATGATAATAAATGTAGAGATTTGTCATTGTAATTGAAGGTGCTTTCAACCCTCACTCGCAGGAGTGACCTAAGCCACACATTCTTCATCTAGTAAAGTAACAAAAAATCCAAGAAAGAAATATGAGAAATATCTACACGTAATTTTTTTTATTTGATTTAAAAAAAGAGTCTGCAAATTTGAGGTGAAATAAATAAAAAATCAAGAAAAGAATGATAATAAATGTAGAGATTTGTCATTGTAATTGAAGGTGCTTTCAACCCTCACTCGCAGGAGTGACCTAAACCACACATTCTTCATCTAGTAAAGTAACAAAAAATCCAAGAAAGAAATATGAGAAATATGTACACGTAATTTTTTTTATTTGATTTAAAAAAAGAGTCTGCAAATTTGAGGTGAAATAAATAAAAAAACTCTCCCATATCCCTTTAGTTCTTAAGAATAAAATTAAAAATTATCTATCTTTCATCATCCAGTCATCCTTAATTCCCTAAACGTCTTACATTCTCCTTCATTCTTTGTTCGATCATTCACCTCCAAGGTTTCAATAAATTATCTACCATATCTTCTTTCACATATGTACCTCAAACTCTTCCATACATTGCAAAGTTAAACTACATTAGAAATTGGGAGATTCAAAGTTAAAGTTAAACTCTTCCTTTTTGCTTTCCAAGTTTTTTTTTTTTTTACTATTACAAATTGGGAGATTCAATACTGAGTTTTTCACTATCTCCATAATAGGGAGGTAATATAATTGCAAAAGGATGGATCTCAATATTGTTTTTAATAAATAGGTAATATAAAGAAAATTATTATAAGTTTCGGGATATGCACTTGGTAGGAACAATGTCCTTCAATTTTTATTATAAAATGGCACCAAAAGCTCACAGCATATTATATCGCACGTATAAAACACAGATTGAAGAAGCCCAACTTTTATAGTAACTTAAAAGGACCCTGGTAATTGCTCATAAATTATCATGATGCATGTCTAAGTTGAGTATGAGGAACCTGTGAATAGGAAATTTTAGACTCATCATAAGTTTTATTGTGCTTGGAGATATTAAGCTGGGCACCGAATTCATCAGTGCATGTAGATGCTCACCAGTTTTATATCTTCGATCAAACGATCAAGGAAGCAAGAAGAAGGACCATCTTTTGCAACACTCTTTCTTGCCAACTCAGCCATCTTAGCTGCTGATTTTACCAACTCTTCTCTCTTATCCACCATTAAATCGTTCACCATCTTCTCAACGATCCCTCGGTCACACACATCCTTCATGTCAAATCCTAGCTTCCAAACTTCGCTCACAAACCTACTGTTGACTTGTTGATCACCAAAATAAGGCCAACAAATCATAGGCACACCAGCTACTATACTCTCCAAAGTTGAGTTCCATCCACTATGTGTCAAAAACCCACCAACTGCCTTATGTGCCAAAACCTCTTCTTGTGGTGCCCAATTGACAATATATCCACATTTCTGAGGACCCACTTGAAGCTCGTCAGGAATTTTGACAGAATCACCAACCTCATTGGTAATAGAATCGGACCTCAGAGCCCATAAGTAACTCTTCTTGCTGTTGACAATACCATGCCACAACTCCATGAGTTGGTCTATTGTCACAATTGCAAAGCTGCCAAAGCTTATGTATAGTACAGATTGTGAGGGTTGATTATCTAGCCATGTTATGCACTTCCTATCTTCTTTCCATAGACTATTGGATGATGGAATGGATTTTTGCTTGCTGACGCTTCCTAGCTTCCTTTTCAGTAGCTCATGCAGGGGTCCAATGGTGTAGATCTCAGGGCAATGTGTGCGTATTTGGGATAAAATTGGTGCTTCTAGTTCTTCAAATGTATTAATGATTAGTGCTTCGGTTGGTTGATTGTCCTTTAAAATTATGTCATATTTAGGATCAGAAGGGTTGGTAACTCGACAGAAACTTGGAAGGTCTCGACACCGAATAACTGTCTCCATTCCTGGTATTGTTGTTATCAAACGGTCCATATCTTCTTTTCCTTCAATGTAAAAACAATTCACATTTTATGAACCCAAAAACATGTAATTAAAACAAAACACGCATAGATAATCGACTTAGAATACAAAATTATAATGCTATTATTTCGAGTAATAAAAGAATTACTTTCGGATACATAGAAAATCAAATTATTGCGGATTGTCATATGATAAATTTATTTTTTAAATCATATCTGTGCCCCTCATTTTTCTCCAAATATTAAGGGATAAAACATTGGATAGAAGAGTTGTGATAATTTGTCACGTTGTAATTTGGAACTCTTGGTTATTAACTGTTTGGTGAATTCAATATTTTAAATTGGAAGTGGTTGTACCTATTATTTGTTAACAATTCCCCAGCCTTAAAGGGTCAGCCTTTTTTTTTTTTTTAATTTGAAATATATTCGCCAATATTTTCCCCTTAATTATAATTGAGTCTCAGCCAGTTATAATTGCTAAACATAAATAGGCTTCACACGGATTATACTTAATTCAAATAATATCACAAACGGGTTGTATCCAACTATTTACAGTAAGTTATACTAAACTCAAATATGTCACTCAATAATTCAAACGGTCAAAAACGAACCACACTAAATTCTAAATCTTAAATATGAGTCCATGATTACCATCCTAATACCATGTTAATAATTTAACGGTCCTCAAAAATATTGATCCACACGCACATATAAATTTATAAATGAAATTAAATTCATATAATATAAAACTATTGTATTAAAATTTAATCTACATCACTTATAAATCATTTTATTATTTTATCCTTTTTTTAATATGAGATATATTTTCTAGCATTATTTATGTTAGGAAAATTCTTGCTTTCTCAAATTTGATTTGTAAATTGTCAAATATACTAATTAATTGAAATTCATATGGAAATATTATATAATATTTAACTAAATAAAAATATTTAAATATTTTCTAACAATTAATTTAGATAATTAAGTCTTTTAATTTGAAATAGAAAAGTATTGAAGAATCGAATTTTATTTTTAACCAAATGTTTTGATTATATAATATTTTATCATTTATTTTATACTGAATAGATATATTTTTTTTAATTAATATATATGGTTAATTTTTAATATTATAAAAAGAAAAAGGGTAAAGGTTCAAATGATGTTATCCCCAAACTAAATGTTTATATTATTTGCAGGGAACGGTATGAATGTTAATTAAAATATTTATTAATTAGCTATACAGTGTCAATAATAATGTCCCTTGATATTGTTGTTTACTGAACTTTAACGAGTTTTCTTTGACTTGGAGCGTTTCGTTGATGGGGAGTTCTTCTGCTGCTCCAAGGAATTCCCTGATCAACTTATATATTGACAGGTGGTTGGATGGAATTCATTTCTTACATACTGTAGGATTTTTTGTTTTTTAAGCAAGAGACTAAGACAAAATTACAAGTTTGTAGCCACATAAATTTAAACTATTTTAAAAGTTTTTAAACATTTATACCTCTGCACTAAAAACTCAGACCTTACTAAAAAATTCAAACATGAATAGAGAGGGCGATGAATAGACAAATCGAATAGGAAGAGAGACTTAATTTAAATTAATCAAATATAAAATATAAATTAATTGATTTTATGCATGTTAATTTTAAATATTTTAAAATTCATATTAATGATTTTAATATATAAATATATTTTAAATATAAATATATTTATAATTTAAAAATATTTAATTTATTAAATCTGAAAGTTTAAAATTAAACTCAACACAGATGATAGAAAATAAGAAGAATAAATGAAGGCACACTAAATTAATTATTTAGTGTTCTCATACTGAAAAAAAGAATGAACGATAGGGTACGTACCAATAATAGGAAGTTCACCGCCTTGGATCATGCGAGGGATAGAGAGCATAGTCAAGTAGAAGCAGGCACTGGCAGGATAAAATTGGATATATGGAATTCTAAGTTCGGTGGCAACATCTCTAACAAATATCAAAACAGGATCAGCAATGATACATGAAAATGGTGGGCTACTCTCGACCAATATTTTTTCCAAAACTGGCTTGCTCAACGAAAGTGCTTTCATATTTTTTGCTATTTGCTCTAGTATATCAATAGATTGTTGAGCATCCATTGTCGGAAAATCAGGAATGATTTTGAATTTGAAGCCTCCATATTTGCTAAATCGAGCTTCAATATCTGTATTATGGAGTAGATCCCCATAGATATGCTCATAGTTTAGGAAGGTAATATTAAGACCTGCAGAGCCTAAAAGCTCAGCTAGCTTGAGCATGGGGTTCATATGACCTTGAGCTGAGAAAGGAAACATAAGTACATGTGGAGTGGAAGGAAGAGGAAGAGGAAGAGGAAGAGGAGAAGAAGTTGATCTTTGCTCCATTTTAGCACACAGGAAGTTTCAAATCCACCTTATCTTTCTTTCAGTTGTGTCTCAAACGCATCCACACATTTCTAAATTAAAGCAAATTATAAATTATAATGGTTATTATAGTAGCTGGTGTGCGAACAAATCATAGGCACACCAGCTACTATACTCTCTAAAGTTGAGTTCCATCCACTATGTATCAAAAAGCCACCAACTGCTTTATGCACCAAAACCTCTTCTTGTGGTGCCCAATTGACAATATATCCACATTTCTGTAGACCCACTTGAAGCTCGTCATGAATTTTGACAGAATCACCAACCTCATTGGTAATAGATCGGACCTCAGAGCCCATAAGTAACTCTTCTTGCTGTTAACAATACCATGCCACAGCCCCATGAGTTGGTCTATTGTCACAAGTGCAAGGCAACCAAAGCTTATGTATAATACAGACTGTGAAGGTTGATTATCTAGCCATGATATGCACCTCCTATCTTCTTTCCATAGACTACTGGATGATGGAATGGATTCTTGCTTGCTGACGCTTCCTGGCTTCCTTTTCAGGAGCTCATGGAGGGGTCCAATGGTGTAGATTTCAGGACAATGTGTGCGTATTTGGGATAACATTGGTGCTTCAAGTTCTTCAAATGTATTAATGATTGGTGCTTTGGTTGTTTGATTCTCATAAAATTATGTCATATTTAGGATCAGAAGGGTTGGTAACTCGACAGAAACTTGGAAGGTCTCGACACCGAATAACTGTCTCCATTCCTGGTATTGTTATTATCAAACGGTCCATATCTTCTTTTCCTCCAGTGTAAAAACAATATACATTTTATGAACCCAAAAACATGTAATTAAAACAGAACTCGCATAGATAATTGACCTAGAATACAAAATTATAATGATATTATTTCGAGCAATAAAAGAATTACTTTCAGGTACATAGAAAATCAAATTATTGTGGGTTGCTATATGATAAATTTGTTTTCTAAATTGTATCCGTGACCCTCATTTTCCTCCAAATGTAAGGGGATAAGTCAATGGATAGAAGAGTTTTGATAATTTATCACTATCCATATTGTTATGGGTGGCCACCTGTGATTTGGAACTGTAGTATTGAAAGGATTTAATGTAGTTCGGCAGAGTCTACGTACACGATTAGAGACAACAAAATAATTTTCACTATAATAACGAAAGGAGATTACAAAATATGGTTAGACAACACTCAAATTTTAATCACAACTAAAGGTTTCAACTGTCCAAGTGTTTTAACTCAAGACTTCACCAAATCACTCTTACATATCCCATAGTAATGCTACACTTGCTTGTGTATCTTCATAATTGATAACTAATTTCCGGAACTCCTGAGCTAAACGTCCTGCAAAACACGAAACAAAGGGCAAAGTGAGAGGTGGGGGGAATCCCCATAAACACTTTGATACCTAAGTTAGATAATAGAAGTAGGGAGAAGGTAAGATAGCTTGAATATGTGTCAATGAGATGTCTTCTTATGAGGGGTATAGGGTTCTATATATAGCAATACTCAAACTTGGGAGGAATGGGATTCCTTATGGATCAGTGAATCATAGTCTTTATAGGAGAGTGTTCCTTCTTCGATTAGGATTCCTCTTTGAGGTAGTTCCTTGGACGGATCTGTCTTCTCCCTTGTCCATGTGTTCCTATTTAGGGGGGGTAGAGGACCCCTAATTAAGTGGGAACATTCTAGATAGTATCAAGAGTCCCCCCCGGAGTATGCGGATATTTATGTCCATTGCGTCCGAGTAAGATGCAGATTCCTTTATATGGGTGATAAGCTGCAAGTGAGCTGAGGTGGCCAGCCTTAGTTATAATAAGCAGAGCTTGGTGCCGAGTATTTTGGTTGGTCGTCATCGAATCGTAATCTGTGGAACTGGGGTACCTGACAAGTGAGTATGATCACCGTAATTGATTAACCCGTCCATTTTAGAACAAGGCGGAACCAATCGTTACTGAATTTATAGATGCTCGGCTCAAGGACATGAGGCTTACATGCTCGGAACCTCAGTACTACGGAAGCGACCTGAGGGTGCCAGCTTCAGTCACTAGACTTATGTGAACGAGACTTAGATGCTCGGCTTAGGGGCAAGAGGCTTACATGCTCGGAACTTCAGTACTACGGAAGCGACCTGAGGGTGCCAGCTTCAGTCACTGGACTTATGTGAACAGAATGGGCTGGGAGAAATGCTTGAAACGTCTCCCGATTTGCTTGATGGAGCATCCCACTCGAAGATGTGGGTGGGCCAACACGGGGTGATTTCATTTCAACTCTTGAGATCACGTGATTGATGCGTCATTTCATGTGTCAATGAGCAAAACGCTCGTACAGCCGTCATCGCGACTCTTCGCCTAATGGGTTATTTTATTCCCAATAGGCCCTTGGTGGCCTAGGGAGGAGCGCAGTAATAATGAGGGCGGTTAATGGCGTGCTTCCAGGTCCTTTCGTGTCTGCTGCGCTTGCTAATTGGCACAGTTCGCTTTCTTCGCTCTTTTATTCTGTTTTTGCTGCGTTTCTACTGCGTCCACCATTTCTATTTCTTCCTGCCATAACTCTTGCTTGAGGTGACTAAGTGATTCTTTTCATCTTTTCTCCCTCCTCTTTTTTTCCCCTTTTCTGTCATTTGGTTTTTGTCCCCTTCTTTGCTATGGCTCCCCAAGAAGAAATTAGCTCTAACCTATTTATGTCCAACGTAGATAGTGAATTGCTAGGGTGGTATCGGTGGTGGTTCTGCATCTCCACCGATTATGCCCTCTACACTATAGATAGAAGGTTTAGGGCCCATACCCCTTTATCGGGGCTAAGTAGATTAGTAGTGTACTTCGACCAGTTAGAGGGGGGTCTGAAATTTCCCTTAGATTCCTTTGTCAAAGACTTTTTTAATAGAAATAACATTGCGCCCTGTCAGCTTCATCCGAATAGTTATAGGATACTGACCAGGTTCATCCATCTGATGCATGAGGAGGGTAGGGTTCCCAATCTAGACGTCCTTCGGTATTTGTATAGGCTGACTAGGAAGAAGGGAGAGCTGATGTTCTCCCTTTCGGTCGTACCCAATCATTCACTTTTTGTTAAACTTCTGGATCTCCACAAGAAGTGGAGATACCATTTTTTTATTGTGGAGCATCAATCGGACTTTCTGGATGTCCGGAGGATGTGATCGGACGAGTGTTATAAAGTGACCCGTCCAGCGAAACTTTTCGATCCTGATACGGAATTAGTTTTGATGCTACATCTAGACGGACTCGCCGAAGCTCGATCCGCAGAGGATGCATCCCGGAGGTATCTGTGGAGAGTCTGTCCGAGTCGTGAACATTTCCCTGGTATGATTTTTTTTTAGCTTTATTTTGTCTGACTAGTCTTATCTTTCCATCTGTAGATGGTTAACTTTTTTGATTTTGTGGGCAGGATTTCCCTAGTAGATGAGCCAACTGCGGTGGAGGACGGCCGAAATTATCCTTCCCCGGAAACTAAGGCTTCAGAGGCTGTTCCCGCTGACCTTAAGGGCAAAGCACCAGTGGAAAGTGAGCGGCCAAAATGGGTCGAATGAAGAAAAAGGCGACTGATCGAAACAGGGTCAGATGTAGAGGGGCTGGATGAAGAGATTTATGTCCAGTGCCCCCAGTTATCTGGTTGTCCGGATATACGAGGCTGGATATTGAAAAAGATAAAGCCCCCGAGCATCTCCAACAGTCAAGTATGGGACTAGTACGTCGAGTCGCTATGGTTACTCGGTGACATGCAACGTTGGTCGGACGAGGGACCGGACGGATTGCTAGATTCCATGATCGGTCAGTCACTAGAGGTAAGGGAGTTTCTGCTACTTGATACAACTATTATAGTGGATTCTTGGCTAAGTTTCCTGGTTGTTTTTGGCATATGACTCAGGCCTTGCTGTTGGCAAAGGATCAATACTTCTACTTGAAGAGCCAGTACAGCTTAAAGGAAACTGAGGTGGGGACGATAGCTATAGATTTTGAGAAGAAGCTGGACAGTGCCAAGCCAGCTTTGAAGCACTGCCAGACAAGATATGCAAAGGCTAAATTTGATGCAGAGGTGAATCAGAAAAAGGTTTCTGAACCGAAACATAGCCAGGCCCAGTTGATAAGGAGGATCGAGGAGCAGGATCTTCAGATTGCTGAGCTTCAGGAGAGGCTGACGGAGCTTGAGAAATCTCGTGCAAATGATAAGAAGGCATATCAAAGCATGGTAGGGGGGTTTCTCAAGGCGTACCAGGCTGAGTACAAAAGGATCTTGCTCTCTAAAGACTCAGGATTGGATTTGGGGGCCTTAGATCGGATAACTCCAACCGATCTAGCTAGGCTTGCTGCAGAGGAGGATGCCCATCGAAAAGCCAGTTCCTGTCCTGTGAGGGAGTCTAAAGAGGCCGCTACTATAGCTGGGTCTGGCGAGTGTCTAGAGGCTGTCGATGATGCTTCCCCCTCAATTTCTGGGATAGGGGGTCCGAGTGTTCAAATACTAGAGTAGATATGTATAGGTTGATGTGTATCTTCTTTCTTCTTTTTTTTTCTTTTTTTTTTGTAACCAATCATGTATAAAGACATTCTTTATCAATGAAGTTACTTTTTATTATTGAATCAGATTGGGTGTTTGAGTACAAGATTACTGATAATATTTCCTGAGAGAGTCTGAGTTCTAGAACCTCGGTAGTTCTCTGCCTCCTCTTTCTCTTAGTTTATACGCCCCCTTTGTTGTGCATTCTGAGAAATGATACGGGTCTTCCCAATTTGGACCTAATTTGCCAGTGCCCGAGGTGCCTTTGCCAATATCTGCTCTTCTGAGTACCCAGTCACCCGTCCTGAAATTTTTTATTGGTTTACGCATATGGTGGTACCAGGTTATCCTTTGCCAATGTGCCTCAGCCATTGCTGTCGCTTATTCTCTTCGTTCCAATAATACGTCAAGGCATATCCGTGCGTCAATGCTATTGATGGCATGGTCGAGGTCTTGGCTTACCCAGTAACTTGGGGACCCAACCTCCACTGAAATTACTGCATCCATACCGTAAGTCAGTCTGAATGGCATTTTGCCAATGGACGATCGGGGTGTGGTTCTGTAGGCCTATATTACATTGTTTAGCTCTTCGACCCAGTTCCCTTTCTTATCGTCGAGTCTTTTCTTCAACCCTTGCATGAGGATTCTGTTGGTGACCTCAGTTTGTCCGTTCGTTCGTTCGTCTGCGGGTGAGCTACTAAGGTAAAGCGCAGTTTTATGCCAAGGTCCGAGCAGAAACTTCTGAATTTATGGTTATTGAACTGTTTGTCGTTGTCTGTAATTAAAGTGTAGGGGATGCCGAATCTGCAAATGATCTCCTTCCAGAAAAAGTGTTGTATCCGGGCTTCTGTGATGGTTGGGACTACTTTTGCTTCTACCCATTTTGTGAAATGGTTAATGGCCATGATTAAGAACTTTTTCTATGAGGTAGATGGAGGAAAAGGACCTAGGATGTCCATCCCCCACATGGCGAAAGGTCATGGGCTACCGATAGGATGCAGAGGCCAAGAAGATTTGTGGCTAAGTTGGGCATAGTGCTGGCACTGGGGACATGATTGTGTTAGCTGATGGGCATCCTTAGACATGGTGGGCCAGTAATACCCCTGGAGCAAGGCCTTTCTAGTGAGCGAATAGTGGGAATCATGTGCACCACAAATTCCTTCATGGATTTCTTGGAGTATGTAATTTCCCTCCTCTGGGGAAATGCACTTTGACCAGGGGTGCGACATGGATTTTCAGTAGAGCACCCCTCGATAGACGGAATAGTGGGCTTCTTTGGCCTTGAGCTTCCAAGCTTGCAGCTTGTCTTCTAGGAGTGTGCCATGCTCAAGATATTGGATTATGGGCTGTATCCATTTCGAGACTACTTGTGTTCTGAAAACTTTAGTGTCCTCTGTGCTGGGACTGGTGAGTGATTCGGTGAAATTCATATCCCTAAATGCTTGATTGTTCTCGGCTGCAGATTTAGCAAGGTAATCGACCTCATTGTTGTCTTCTCTGAGAATCTAGACGATATTCCATTGGCCTCCATCTTGCTCGATGTGTTGCAAAAGTCACCTAGCTTTGTTTATGTACTTGGCAATATAGGCATCTTTGACTTGAAATGCTCCGCTAACTTGGTTGACTACTAGTTGGGAATCTGAGTGTATGATGAGGTGCTCGGCCCTGACTTCAGTGGCTAGTTTCAACCCTGTGATGAGTGCTTCGTATTTGGCTACATTGTTGGTGGTATTATACTCTATACGAACTGCATACTGGATATGAACTTTATGCGGTCCCCTGAGGATTATTCCCATACCAAAACCCTGAGCTGAGGATGCTCCATCACCATAGAGCTTCCATTCTGGTATCTTGATCAAGGTTATATCTTCCGGAGCCATTTCTTGTACAAAATCTGCTAATGTCTGGGCTTTCATCTATTGCCGAGGCTCGTAATCAATATCAAACTCGTCGAGTAAGACCGACCATTGCACTAGCCTGCATGAAGTCTCTGGTCTCTGTAATATTTTTCACAGCGGGAAACGGGACCAAACTACAATATGGTGAGCTTGGAAGTAGTGTCAAAGCTTTCGAGAAGCATGAACCACAACTAAGGCTAACTTGTCCAGTATGGGGTATCGGACTTCAAGTCCTCGGAGCATCTTACTAACATAGTAAATAGGGCTTTGTTGGCTTCTCTCTTCCCTTACCAGTACTAAAGTGATGCATTCTCGGCCAATAGAGAGGTATAAGTATAAGGTCTCATTCAGTATCGGACGGCTGATTAATGGTGGGGAAGACAAGAATCTTTTAATTTCTTCAAATGCTGCTTGACAATCAGCGGACCACTAAAACATGCTAAAACTTTTAAGAGCTCAGAACAATGGTAGACATCGCCTAGCCGAGCAAGAAATAAAATGCCCTAGTGTGGTTATTCTACTATTTAGCTTTTGTATATCGCGGATGCTCTTCGGTGCCACCATATTGAGTATGGCTTCCATTTTTTTTGGATGCCTCGGTGAGAAATCATGAACCCCAGGAACTTACCAGCCTGGACTCCAAAGACACATTTATAAGGATTCAACTTGATCCTGGATTGGCTTAGTAACTGGAGGACTTGATCCACGTCTGCTGGGTGGTGCTCAAGGTGCTTGCTTTTGATGATGATGTCATCCATATATACCTCTACGCTAGTTCCAATCTGGCTCTGGAGGACTTGGTTCATCATTCTTTGGTACATGGCTCCAGCATTTTTTAGTCCGAAGGGCATCACCTTGTAGCAATACAACCCTTCATGCGTGATGAAGGACGTTTTCTCCTAGTCTTCTTTCTTCATGGGGATATGGTGATAACCTTGGGCAGCATCTACGAAGCTGTATAAGCCATGGCCAGTGGTGGAATCGACGAGTTGATCAATCATTGGTAATGGGTAGATGTCTTTAAGTCATGCTCGGTTGAGGTCGATGTATTCTACACACATTATGTACTTCCCATTTGCTTTTTTAACGAGTACCACGTTGGCTACCCAGTCCGGATGAGTAACCTCTTTAATGAATTCAGTTGCTAATAGCTTCACTGTTTCCTTGGTAATGATCTTTTATCTTTCGTAGGCAAAAGTTCTTTTCTTCTATGCTACTGGCTTGGCTCCTGGTTTAATGTTTAGGCAGTGACAAGCAACCCATGGGTCCACACCGATGATCTCGGAGGCTTGAGAAGCAAAATCCTCTGAGTGTCTAGTAAGGACATCCCTTAATATGTCTTTGATGTTCTGATCAAGGGCATTGCCAATTTTCACGGATTTTTCTCCCCTGATTCGCAATGTCTCCGTGTCTTCCACCAGTTGTGGGTCAGTGCCTTGCTTCTCAACTTCCTATGCTTCTAAATGAAAAGCCTCCGCCAGAGACTTTATGGTCATCTGATAGCATTTTCTGGCCATTTACTGATCTCCCCTGATAGTAAAGGTCCCCTTCCTAATCGAAATTTTCATGGTTAATTGCTAGATGCTGGTGACTGCATCTGCTGTATAAATTATCGGTCGTCCTATTATCCCATTATAGGCTAGTGGTATGTCTACCACATTGAATGGAGTCCGGACAATTTTTGTTTCCTCATCCTCTTGGTTTTCGAATTCTAGTTCCAGATTGACAATCCCCATTGGTTGCACCATTCCCCTACAAAAACTAGTGATGGGGTTCTGGATGGCCGTTAAGTTGGTGATGGAGCCGCCCATAGCTTTGTACACATTCCAAGATAAAACATTGATAGCACTCCCATTATCGACCAATAGCCTTTTAACCCAATACTTATTTATGCATGCAGTTATTACCAAGGCATCACTGTGAGGGTGACGTATATGTAAATTGTCTTCCGGGTTAAAAATGCTGTCACTTTTACCAGGTATCATTTTTCCTCCTCTACTGCATTTTAACCATTTCCCGGTGTTTTCTCCTCCTATAATCATGTTGATCATCCCAATTGGTTCTTTTCTAGCTTTCTTTGCCTCAGCTTTGTTATGGTCATGGTTTTTTGTGTTTTCGCATCTCCTCAATGCGTCAGTGAAATTATCAAGCTTTCCCTACTGCACCAGTTTTTCTATGGCACTCTTCAATTCTTTACAGCCTTCTGTGTTATGGCCGTACTCTCTGTGGTACTCGCAGTACTGGCTTCTGTCATGAGTAAATCTCTGGCTTGGGCTGATTCTCTTAGCCGGTGTAATCTCCACTCCATTCTGCCTGACCCACATGAGGATCCTAGATCGAGAAGTATTTAGGGGTGTATATCTATCTGCTTCCCTATCAAATCTATCTGTCGGAGTTCTAAAATTCATTTTTGGGAAGCTTACTCGTCTCTGTTTTGGCCGTTCATCCTTGGTCGATGGCCTGTCTTCTTCCCGATGCATCCTCCTATCTCCATCCATCTTTATCATCCGGACTGTTATCGCCATTGCCTCTACAAAGGTACTCGGTTCTTTAGTCATTAATTTATCTTTTAACTTTTCGAGTCTGGTGCCATTTTTCAAAGCTTTTATGGCAACTTCATCAACGAGGTGCTCAATCTGCATAGCTATTTTATTAAAACAGTCAAGGTAACTTCATAGAGATTCGTCAGCCTCCTATCGGCACATCCGGAGGTCGTTGATGTTTTTTGCGAGAGGGATATTGATGATGAATCTGATACGGAACTGCTCCGCTAGGTCCTCAAAAGAAGTGACAGAATTCTCTGGGAGCCGATGAAACCATTTTTGGGCGCTCTTTATGAGTGTACTTAGGAAGACTCTACACATGATTCCATCGTTCACATTCTGGAGCAGCATCTTTGTCCGAAAAGTCGATATATAACTGATAGGTCTCCTGTCCCGTCGTACTGATCAAGCTATAGGATTCTGAACTTACTAGGAATCTTTGTTTGAATTATTCTACTGATAAACGGAGTTCTGCTATCCATCACCCATTCTTCTTCCTTCCTAGGTTTAGTCCAGGCTTTGTTCATTGCTTCCTCAATCTTCTGTGCTAATTTTGAATCATCAAGAGCTGGGATGGATGAACTACACTCCCCTTCTGATGCTTTACCCTTCCCTGTGCTCGTCCCTGGGGCTTGTCGGGGTGTTGTATTATCATTATTTAGAGCCGGTTCAGTATGCTCACTCTGTATTATAGCGCTTAGCTGTTGTTGCATCAAGGCTATTTATGCCTGAATATTTTTTTATCATGGCCTCTTTGTTTACTTGGTTAAGGCCGAGTGTTTGGGTTATTGTATTTAGGTTTGGAGTGGTTATTGATGGCGTTTTTAGTAGGCTTCAAAAAGGTATTGAGGGTATTGACCAATGGTGCTGTAGCGGAGCATAATACTGGAGATCTGTGCCCAAGGACAGGTATCTCGGGGTGTTTTTCGGAAGTGAAGGTACATGTCCGGATGAGGCCCCAACCTTCTGCAAGGTGGGCAGTGGTATTATTATTGGGAAAGGGTTTGAAAGGTCAATAGAAAGGATTGGTGCCGACCTTAGGAATTTGGGCCGAAGGTGGGCTAGAAGTCATAGTGAAGGTGTCTTTAGTTTAGCAAGTGAATGAATGGCTTTTCCCAAGGTGTTCCCAGAGACGGCGCCACTTGATAACTAATTTTTAGAACTCCTGGGCTAAACGTCCTGCAAAGCACGAAACAGAGGGCAAGGTGAAAGGTGAGGGGAATCCCCACAAACACTCTGATGCCTAAGTTAGAGAATAAAAGCAGGGAGGAGGTAAGATAGCTTGAATATGTGTCAATGAGATGTCCTCTTATGAGGGGTATAGGGTTCTATATATAGCAACACTCAAACCTGGGAGGAATGGGATTCCTTATGGATCAGTGAATCATAATATTTATAGGAGAGTGTTCCTTCTTCGGTTAGGATTCCTCTTTGAGGTAGTTCCTTGGACAGATCTGTCTTCTCCCTTGTCCATGTGTTCCTATTTAGGGGGGGTAGAGGACCCTTAATTAGGTGGGAACATTCTAGATGGTATCAATAATGAAATACAAATGGAGAGAGTAAGGCTATTTATAGCCGATGAACATCCAGTATATATGGCCCTAAATAAAATACCAAGTTTGTAGTTATTAGCCAATTGTCCACATCCTTTATTCATATCTATGTAGATTGCTTGGCCAATTGGCTTCCAAAGCATGTCTTCATAAAGTTGTCCATATCAAGGAATTGTTCTAGAGTTAATTAAGCAATCTTCATGGGTTGGACACAAAACTTGGGCCAATAATCATGACATATTTAACAAATTTGCACCTTGACTTGAATTGTTTACAAGTCTTCAAAATAGTGAACCAATACGTCACCTTCTCAAATGCTCAATGGTTAACTTAAATACTTTAAGCACCAATTAAGTCCAAGCAGTGTTCGAACTTAGATATTGTAACTGACTTTGTCAATATATCTACTGGATTGTCAGCAGTGCCAATTTTCTTTACCATAATAGTACCCTGAGATATAACCTCCCGAATGAAGTGATATTTGACATTAATATGTTTGGGATTTATTTGATTTTTGATAAAATGCACTGTGCTTTGACTGTCACAATGAACAATAGTCTCATTTTGCGACAAACCCAATTCACTGTAATAACTCTGGTTTTTAAATTATTTTATTATATAATAAGATATGCAGTGTTAATAAAATTTAAAAGTTAAATTTAGTTATTTTACTATTTTGTGATTAATTATTGTTATTTTATGTTTAATTGAATTTTCTACGTAAATATATTATTTTGGACATTTAAATTTCATTGTGTATATTTATTATTTTCGAATACTATTATTTTAATGACATTAATTTAGTGCATGGTTATTTTAATATTATTTTTAAGTACTAACATTATTTTATTTTTATTGATTGACATTATTGCATTATTAAATTATTTCATAAATATTGTTTATATTATTGTTATTTTCAAATGTGTTGTGTGTTATTATTATCATGGTTATTATTTTCATTAATATTTTCATTAGTATTATTTTTATTGTTTAATATTATTATGAATATTATTCTTATTATCGAATTATTTTATTAATAGTATTAATTTTAATTATTGTTAATTTTATATTGTGTATATTATTGTGCATGTGTGTGACATGTGTGTGTGTGTATATATATATATATATAATAATAATAATGAGTTGTTGAGATTGATTTATGGTAAAGTATTATTATTATATTATATTATATAGTTTATTATTAAAATATATACATATACAAACAAAACAACAAACATACACATACATAAACACACACATTCATGTGCACATATACACACAAACATAAACAAATGTATATATAAACATACAAAACAACACAGCACATATTCAAACACATTTAGCAAAATAATCTATGACCATCCTACCTCCCGCAACATCTCGATCCAAGCTTGTCGGTGTGCCTCCATCACTTTCAGCCAACCACCACCTCCTTCCAGCCTCGCCGACCACCACCTCCTTCTAGAAGCCTTGAAGCCACCAGAAAACTGAATTCTTCACCTATTGCTATAGTAACTCTGGTGAGGATCCGGCCACCTTTTCTTGAGTTATTGGGTTCTTTGGATTCCTTGAGTTATGAGGACTCCATCTCTAAGCTTGGATTGAGCTCAAACCATCTTGTTTGTAAGTTTTGTTGAATTTTCATTTTTGAGCTTTTAGGGTTTTTAATTTTTTTAGGTTGATTTTTATTGATTCAAGCAAACTCCCTTTGCAAATGATGATCCTTATAGCTTGGGCTTCATGAAATTTTTTTTTTATATAATTTTTTGAATTTATTTTAATTTTGGTGAATTTTTTATTATTTATAATATTATTTAATGAATTTTTGTAAATTAATTAATTAAATTATGAATTTGGTTAAATTATTGTTATTATATATTGTTATTAATTTTGGTGTTGAGAAATTAATTTTTGGGATTTTATGTAATTTTTATGAATATTTTTAGTTTATGTAAATATTGGATAATTGAGTTAAATGTGTATTTTGGTTGAAATTAGAGTTTAATTGTATGTTTTAGTTGATATTAGAATATTATTTGTTGATAAAATAATTTTTATGAATTTATATAATTTTTATGGAATTTTATATAATTTATGTGTATTTTGAATTATTAGGTTAAATAAGCATTTTTGTTGAAATTATTGGTTAAATATGTGTTTTGGTTGATATTAGTATATTATATGTTGATTAAATAATTTTAATGATTTTATATAATTTTTGAAGAAATTATTTAGTATATTGGATATTTTGTATTATAGGGTTAAATATGTAGTTTTGTTAAGATTATAGTTAAACATTATGCTTTAGTTGGTTTTATAATTATTTTAATTATTAAAATGATTTTTACAAATTATTTACTATTTTTAACTAATTAATACTAATTTTTAAAAATTATTTTCAAACAATATATTATATATTATTTTGGTAATAAAATGGGTTTTTAGTAATTTTTATTGTGTATTTAGACTATTTTAGTTATTTGAATATATAAAGTGGATTTTAATTAATTTATATTGAATTATCGAGAAAATTAGATTTTAATAATATTATATTATTATTTCGGGATTTTTACGTAATTATTGTGAAAATAATTATTTTTAGTGTTTTAATGTTAAATATGCTAAATTTTGTTATTTTGAGGATATTTATGGCAATCATTGATTTTTATTATATTTATTACATTATCTGGATTTTTGGTAAATTGTGAACCTTGGTTGGGAAAATTGTGTAGTTTGGAATCCCAACCGAGAATTGCATGAATTGTGATTTTATATATGTATTTTTGTGTAGGATCAGCCCTACTTTTGTAGGGAGATGTCCATTTTACAAAGGAGACTCTGTCAAAATTTTGATAGATTTCTTGTAAAATGTGACAATCGGTCCAAGTTTAGTTTTGAAATTTTTGATTGAGTCTTCTATAATAATCCTAGAAGCGTAGAGTTAGAAGTTTATTCTAATGGTTATTATTATTTTATTTTTTTAGTTGCGCCGAAACCGAGGCTTATCATATCATACCCGTCGAGTCTGTCTCGTGGAGTGCAAATCAATGAGTTATTATATTATATATATATGCATTGCATTTAGGATGTATGACTTAGGATTTTTCATTTTCATTATATGTTTTTAAAAGTAATTTAATTTATAATATGATTTGGTATATTTTTTATTTATTTTTAATATATCTTGATATATATGTTTGCATATTTTCTATATACATTTACTATATCATTGGTATATTTAGGGTTTATTTTTTATATATGCATGTTAGATAATTAGGTTTATTTTTAGTATATTTTTGGATATATGTCAAACTAAATGCATGTTTTAGTATATATACATGTTTTAAATGTATATTTATTCATAATTGTTTTATTAAATGAGTTGTGTACTTAGGGTATATTTTTAGTATATTTTAGGTATATTTTTAAGTAAATGAATGTTAAATTATTGATTTATACTTAAATTATTTTTAAGTATATTTCTGGTTTATTTTTGGTATATTTTATGATTGATTTGGATGTATTTAACATATATATACTCGAAATATATTTGGTTTATTTTAGGTATATTCTTGGTATATATATGGTTTATTTTACTATTATGAATGTCATTCCACATTATTTATTTATATATGATTTATTTTAAATGAAGGATATCAATAAAACGTGCTACCTAATGGGCAGCACTAGGACCGTGTATGTACTGGTGCGATATATTAGGGTTGAGTGAGAATTTATTTTGGTGATTACAATTTGATTGAGAATGATATAATTGATTTGATTGAGATGTGATGTGATTGATAATGTGATTGCTGGAGCTCGGTTGACCAAGTGTCTCGGGGCCAATCACACTGATAGTCAGACTGTTGGAGCTCGGTTGACTTAGTATCTCGGGACCAGTCTATTGTCCATATGAAATAAGTTATCTATTTGGAATTAAGTGAGCCTGTATGGCTAGAGTGATGATATGGTTGATTGAGGTTGCGATTAATGGGGTTCTATTTGATCCTTTATTTATAAAAATAAATGTTTTCTGCATTTATTATATTTATAAAAGCAGAATTTGGCATTTGTGTGAAATGTGTGTGTGTGTGTGTGTGTATATATATATATATATGGTTGAATAAGGTTTAGATTGCATGTATATATAGTATAATAATTCACTCAGTGAGGTCTGATCCCCCTCAATTATTTTTTTCAAGAGACCTTATATTGTCATACCTTAATAGTAAAGCTTTTCGCTGGTATTCTTCTGCCCCAACTAGATTGTGTAAAATTTATATTTAAACTCTGATTTGTATTCTATAAACTGCAGTAGTAGTGTTATTGTATCAAAGAGTATTTTTTTTTGTTTTGATATTTTGTATTCTGAGAGTTGTATTTGAATAATTTTATGAATATATTTATTTATGAAAGGATTTGGAGTATTTATTTTATATATCGATTTGAAAATTTTTTAATTCAGTCATACTTTTTATTTATTTATTGCATGTTTTTATTTTCTAAGGCTTGCTACGGGTTCCGGATTTAAAAGAATTTTTGTTCCCTAACACCAGTCATGACTCATTGTTTTGGGTCGTAACATTCACTAACCAAACCTCTAAGCCAAATGACTTCTTTTACTGCTTCTGTAGTTGCCATATATTCCACCTTTGTTATAAATATAACAATAGTCAACTTTTAAGTTACTTTCCAACTTACGGCATAACTGGAAAGAGTAAGACATTTCTAGTCAAAGATCTCCCATTATTCAAATCTCCAGCATAATCAGAATCCACATAACCAACAACATTACTACATGTATTAAAACTTCTACCATATACCAAGCCAACATCTGAAGTACCTTTGAGATACCGCAGAATCCATTTAAGAGCTTACCAGTAACCTTTTCTAGGATTGCATGTAAATTTACTTACCACATTGACAACAATGTGAAATATCTTAACGAGTGTAAACCATAGCATACATTACACTCCCAACTGCACTTGCATAAGGAACATGTGACATTTATTCCTTTTCTACATCTGTCTATATTGACATAGCTGTTGACAACTTGAAATGAGCTGCCAACAGAGTGCTAATATGTTTTGCATCTAGCATCCCAAAATGCTCAAGTACATTGTCAATGTACTTCTTTTGCTATAAGTATACCTTCGTGCACTCTAATCCATGTGAATCTCACTCTAATCCCTATGAATCTCCACTTCTAAAATTTTCTTTGCTACTCCCAAATCCTTCATCTCAAACTCACTCCTCAATTATGCTTTTAAAATGTCGATCTTAGACATGTTCTTGGTAGCAATCTGCATGTCATCAGCATATAACAACAAATAAATGAATGAACTATAAGAGAGCTTTCTAAAATATGCATAGCTATTATATTTACTCCTAGAATAACCATGATTTACCATGAAAGTGTCAAACTTCTTATACCATTGCAGAAGAGATTGCTTCAAGCCATATAATGACTTTTTCAAATAACAAACATTATCTTCTTTTCCTTGAATAATGAAACCCTCTGGTTGTTGCATATAGATTTGTTCTTTGAGGTCACTGTGTAGAAAAGCTATTTTAACTTTAAGCGGTTCAAGATTTAAATTAAATAGTGCAATTATGGCAAGTAACACCCGAATACAACTATGTTTTACAAAAAAAGAGAATACTTCATTGAAGTCTATTCCTTCTTTCCGACTAAAGCCCTTTGCAACCAAGCATGCTTTTAAACCGTGTTGCTTCAACTCTTGGGGTTCCTTCTATTTTCTTAAAGACCTATTTGTTGCTAACAATCTTTTATCCTTTTGGTGGTTTCACCAACTCCGATGTTTAGTTCTTATGAAGAGACTCAATCTCTTCACTCATAGCAACTGACCACTATGAAGAATCATTACTTGTGACAACCTCATAATAAGTAACAGAATAATGAATTTCAATATTTTTTGCCATTGATAGTGCATAAGAAACCAAATATGCATACCCGAACTTTTAAGGTTGTCTAATTATCAACCTATGTCTATCAAGAGTAATACTATATGGTCATTATTATTGTGGAGTGATAACTTCTTCATTAGACTCGCATTTATCATCTTGAATGCACTAATAAGAGATACATTCTTTCTCTTTCTCTAATTTTTTTGCTTTAAACTTCACCTTTTTACTGACATTAGGACTATCTTCAGCATTGACAAGATCCTTTTTCGGATGGAGCATAGATAACTCATCAAATTTGACATCTCTATTAATTATGAACTTGGGAGAGTTAGGTTCAGTACACCATAATTTGTAACCTTTCACTATAGTTGCAAATATGCATTTTTGTGCTCACTGCCGAAGTTTGCCATCCTTGGTGTGACCATATACAAGACACCCAAATATTTTTAAAATTGATTAATTAGCAAGTTCACTCAACCATACTTTAATAGGAGTCTTTAATTCAATTTTTATATCGCTGGAGACTGATTCATAAGATAATGGGCCATGTTCACAGCTTTAGCATAGAAAATCTTTAGACAATCCTATAATTGAAAGCATACAATGTGCTCTCTCTAGTAGAGTTCTATTCATATGTTCTACAACTCCATACTGATGTGGTGTGTGTTGCACAGTGCAGTATCTCACTATGCCTTTATTTTCATAAAAATCATTAAACTGATTTCTATAAAATTTTATACCATTATATATTTTTAAGTGCTTGATCTTCTTACTAGTATGATTCTGAACTAGCGCTTTCCACTTCTTGAAAGTATGGAATACATTATTCTTATACTTAAAAAAATATACTTAGACTTTCCTAGAAAAGGTATTAATGAAAGTCAATAGGCATATGACACCACCTTTTGACGGAATAAGCACAAGGCACTAAAGATCAAAATGGATGTAGTTAACTATACCCTTATTCCTATGGATGGCAGTATTGAACTTGACTCTAGTCTGCTTTTTATAGACACAATGTTCACAAAAGTCAAGCTTTCCAATTTTTAAACTGTGTCAAGAAACACATCCCTGTCTCACTCATATGCCCTAGTTGCATATGCCATAAATGAACAGTGTCTAAGTTTAAGTTTGATGAAGATGATACAAAAGCTGCACCAATAACTATATTCCCTGTAGAAGATAAATGCCATTAATCAATTTTCCTTTGATCATCATCAGAGTGCCTTTTGAAACTTTTAGCACTCCACCTTTAGCAGAAAACTTACAACCTTGAGAATCAAGTGTTCCTAAATATATAAGGTTTTTCTTCAGTTTTGGTACATGTTGAACATCAGTCAATGTTCTTACAATACTATCGTGCATCTTAATTTAAATTGTTCGGATGCCAAAAACCTTACAAGACATATTGATTCCCATAAGAATAATGCCACCATTAATTGATTGGAAATTAGCAAACTAATCTTTGTTAGGACACATGTGATAGGAACATCCAGAATTAAAAAGCCATGCATCACCAAATGAACTAGAATATATTATGATAACATTTTCAGCACCATCACAATTGTCTGTAACAATATTGGTGTTATCACCATCATATGAGGTATTATCTGCCTTATCCTTTTTATCTTTGAATTTCAGACATTATGCTTTCCAGTAACCTTCCTTCTTGCAGTACTTGCATTTTCCTTTCCAACCTGTGGATTTTAATCAAAATTTGCCTTTATTACTTGTTGGGCCTTTCTCCTTAGTTCTACCTATGGCAAACAAACCCTCTACTTGATTATCTTCATAATTTTCTAAGACCTTTTTATTTAACTCCTGAGAGTTAAGCAATGACTTAATGTCTTATATTGAAAGGGTGTCTTTTCCATAGAGCATAATGTCAACAAAATGCTTAAATGAATGAGCTAAAGAACATAACAACATTAAGGCTTAATCTTCATCATCAACCTTGGCATCAATGTTTTTAAGTTCCATAATAATTCTGGTGAATTCAGCAACATGATCTTTAATAGGTATGCATTCTTTCATCTAAAGACTATATAGTTTTTACTTTAAATAAAACCGATTAGTGAGAGACTTTGTCATGTAAGACTTTTTAATTTTAGCCATAGAGAAATAGCAGTCTCTCTTCTACAACTTCTTATAGTACTTCATCTGATAGTGATAACAGAATAACAAATCATATTTTTTTTGTTCTATCAGCATCTTTGTTAGAGTCTCCCTGCCTTTCATTGCCTTTTGTAACCCTTGCTGAAATAATAATCCATCCATTTTGACATGCCATACATTGAAATTATTATTGCCATTGAATTTTTCAATTTCAAATTTTACTACTATAATTACACCAAGTCAAGATATCCCTTTGCTATAAATTGGAAAAAATCTCAAAAAATCATTTTCTGATGTGGAAGATCAGTCAAAACTGCAACTATAGAGAATACTTAGAATTTCTAAAAAAATTACAACTATAGCTATGATATTGTTTGTAGTATCGAAAGGGGCCCATAAGTACTAATGCAACAAAATAAATAAAATAATAGGGCACAATAATTAACATAGTTCATCAAAGCCTATGTCCACGATAAGAGATGGCAAAATAATTTTCACTATAGTAATAAAAGGATATTACAAAATATGGCTAGACAACACTCGAATTTTAACCATAACTAAGTATTTTAACTATCCAAGTTTTTTACCCAAGACTCAACAAATAACTCTTACACTTCTCGTACTAATGCTATAATTACTTATGTATCTTCATAATGAAACACAAATGGTGTATCTTCATAATGAGAGTAAGGCTATTTATAGCAAATGAACATCAAGTATATATGGCCATAAATAAAAAACCAAGTTTGTGGTCATTAGCCAATTGTCCACCTCCTTTATTCATATCCACATATATTACTTGGCCAATTTGCCTCCAAAGCATGTCTTTATAAATTTGTTCATGTCAAGGAATTATTCTAGAGTTAATCAAGCAATCTTCATGGGTTAGACATAAAACTTAGGCTAACAATCAAGACATATTTAATAGGAACTCCTGGTTATTGACTGTTTGGTGAATTCTATATTTTTAATCGAAAGTGGTTATCCCTTTTATTTGTTAACAATTCTATAGTATTAAAAGTGTTGACTCACATTTTGTTGTTTTGTATCTTTTCAATTTGGAATATAATTTCTAATATTTCCTTTAATTGTAACAAGTATGAATCAATTATACTTGCTAAATAAAAATGGTCTATACTTAACAACTCATATGAATCATACTTAACTCTAAAAGAATTACAAACAAGTTACACCCAACAATTTACAATGGGTCATACTAAACTCAAATATTTCCCACTAAACAATTCAAAAGAGTCATAAAATGAGTTGCACCAAATTCTAAGTCTTAAATATCAGTCCAAAATCACCGCTCTGATACTATATTAAGAATTTCAAAGGCTTCAAGAGTGTTGGCTTACACACACACATATGAACTTATAAATGGAGTTGAGTTTATGTAACATAAAACTAATTAGTTTGTATTAAAGTTCAATTTACACAACTTATAAGTCACTTTATTAATTTGCACTTTTTTCAATATGAGATATATTTTCAAGCATTATTTATGTTAAAAAAATTCTTGTTTTCTCAAATATTTGATATATTAATTAACATATCAATTACTAGGTAATTGATATATTAATTAATTAAAATATTAATGCACATGTCAATTATACAATATTTAACTAAATTAGAATATTTAAAATATTTTTACAACGGTTAAGTCTCTTAATTTGAAATAGAAAAGTTAGAGAATATTGAAAAATCAAACCTTACTTTTTGTCAAATATTTTGATTCCAAGGTTTGTATTACTTTGGTAGTAAAATTAAAATTTTTTTTTCGATCCCAAAAATTATATTTTTGTTTCAAGTGAACTACCTCGAATATATTCGATCAAATTTAACATCTATGACAGTAAGAATAAATATTTATATTTTACATTATAAGCATCTCATTAAACAATTTAATCATCTTGTTAGCCCTATGAAATAAAATTTGCTTATGGGACTCATAAATTAAAATTTATGAAAATTTATTTTATGGAGCTTATAAGGTGATTAGACCGTTTAATTGGAAGCTTATAGGTGAATATACTAAAATATGCTTATTTTGGTTGTCATATATACTAATTTTGATCGAATATGTTCGATATACTTTAATTTGAACAAAAAAAATTTTAAAACTGAAAAAAAATTAAAAATTTAATATCAAAGTAAAATATGTCTCAAAGTTACCAATGCTGCGCTAAACCATTTGATTCCATAACATAATTTTTGACCATTGTATAGGTAAGAATGTTAATTAAAATATTTCTTAATTAACTATGCGTTGCAAATAATAATAGCCCTTGATGTTGTTGTTTACTGAACTTTGATGAGTTTTCTTTGACAAGGAGATCGTTGATGGGGATTTCTTCTCACCAAGGAATTTCCGGATCAAGTTATATGTTGACAGGTCGTTGGATGGAATTCATTTCTTGTGTTATGTAGGTTTCCTTTTTTAAGAAACAAGGCAAAAGTCTTTAAAACAAAATTACAAGAAACTATATAATTTAGAGAGTTTTGCACAAATAAGTATTTTTTTTATTTTATTTACTAAAATATATATTTTTTATTATTTACTAATTTTAACACTTTTATAATAAAAGTATCACTTTTATTTATAAATATACACCATTCTTTCATTTACTTAATTTTTTTATTTTTTATTTTTTATTTTTTTTATTCTCTTTATTTTTCCTTCATTATTCATTTTTCTCTATTTTTAAAATTTTATTTTTTCCTTTTTTCATTTTTATACTTTTCTCTTTCTATTTTTATTTTTATTTTGTCTTTATTGTTTCTTTTTTTCTTTATTATTTTTATTTCTATTCATTCCTCCTTCTCTTTTTTTTTAATTTCTCTTTATTATTTTCAATTTTTCTCTCTCTTTTTCATCTTATTTCAAAATTTTTATTTTCTCATTTGTTTCCTTTTTTTCATCTTTTTTTTTATTAGTGAAGCATTTAGCCAATATATATATTTTTGAATTTTATTTCATAAGTTTTTTTGATATTTTATGCTTAAATACAATCTCTTTTTTATTTTTATTTTTTTTCCTTTTTTTTTATTTTTTCTTTCTTTTTTAATAAATTTAACATTATTTTTTTAATTTCAATAAATACAAAATTATATAATCCTATAAATAAAATAGTTAAAAATCTAGTAGTACCATTAAATTAATTTTTTTTTATTGAATTTTGTTAAAAGAGGGTTAGCATGCATTGCTCTATAAAATGCTTTTTTATTTTTTATATGTTTTGTTTATTTGTAAATTTGTTATTGAACAGGGTGTTGAAAATGTTGATTCTATATCTGTTCCTATTTATTTTGGTGGTCGTGGTGACCAGAATGTAAATGGTGTTGATGTGGTATATATTGTTATTAGTTTTTTGTAATTTATTTTTTGTTACATTTTGGTTTCTAATTTAATTTTGTATTCAGAGGATGCTGAAAAATAATTTTGTTAGTCCTTTTCCACAAAAAATGGAGTAAAGACTTGCCTATATCTTAAAGTCTCCTTTTGTTGTTTTATACAAAACTAAAAATAAACCAAAAGTCTATAAAAAAAATACTACAACTTTGAGCTAAACATTTTCTTTGAAGTTAAGAGTTGTAATTATTGTAAACAAAAAATTTTAAATAAATGAATACATTTTTAAGTTTTTTGTTGTTGTTGTGTCATAAGAGAATATTGTTGTTTTATGTTGCGTTTATAATTTGGTATCATTTTAGTTTTTTCTAAACCTTTTTTTAATTTGGTATCATTTTTTTTTGGTTTCCGATACTTTTTTTAATTTGTTATTTTTTGGTTTTGTTTTAGGTTTCTGATACTTTTGTAAAGACCCAATATTTTAAATAAAATAATATTATTTTGGGATATGCAATATTAATAATTTAAATTTTATTTGTATATTACTATTTTTAATTTCTAATATAATTTACGTATTTATTTTAAGAGATTTGTTTACATAAAATAATTTATTTTACGTGAGATTATTTGACAATATTAAAGTTGTTGTTGTTGTTATTATTATTATTATTATTATTATTATTATTATTATTATTATTATTATTATTATTATTATTATTATTATTATTATTGTTATTGTTGTTGTTAACATTATTGTTATTATTATCATTTTTATTGCTATTATTATTGTTATTATTATTAAATTTGAGTGAAGGGCATTTTGGTAATTTTATAATTTAATAAAAAAAGGGTCAAAAAGCAAAATTTTGGGTCAACACCTCTCTCTTTCTTCTTCTTCTTCTTCTTCTTCCTCTTCATTCTCGGTCATCGCCATCCAGCCACCGCCGAAGCTGCCCACCTACAATTAACGATCGTCACCACTTCCCTCTCCTTCTAGTTGTTGTCCGCCACCTTCAGCACACTGGCAAGCCACTGGAACCGCCGGACAGAGAAAAGGTTAAAACATGAAGCTTTACGTCGCCGGCGAGATTTCGGCCACCCTATCCCTTCAAACTGGTCGCTTTCAAACGTTCCTAATCCGATGAGTCCATTTCCAAGCTCCATTTGAGCTCAAAACCTCTAGATTTTTAGATATCTCCAAGTTTTAGTTTATGTGTTTTAGGGTTCTTGAATTTTTTGAACTTGATTTAGGTTGATTCTTGAAAAGTTGCTTAAAAAATGTTGTTTTTTGTGGCTCAAGCTTCTCAAATAAATTTTTATAAATTTTTTTGAATTAAATTGAATTTTGGTTAATTTTATATTATTTTAATATTAAATATTGAATTATTGGTAATTATGTTAATTAATTATTTTTATTGAAAATTTAGTTAAATTGGTGTATATAATGTGAGATAATAATTTTAGTATATTTAAAATAATTTTTGGTGAATTTATATAATTTTTAGGAATATTGATTATATTATGTATATTTTGATTTATTGAGTTAATTGTGCAAATTTATGAAAATTATAGTTGAATAATATGTTTTAAATAGTTTTAGAATTACATAGGGTATTAAAATTATTTTTATGAACTATTTACTATTTTTAACTAATTAATACTAATTTTTAAAAATTATTTTCAAATAATATATTCTTTACTAATATGGTGATTAAATAAGTTTTTAATTATTTCTAATACATATTTAGGCTATTTGAATATATTAAA
The DNA here is from genome assembly GCA_947683625.1 of Mallotus nudiflorus. Classification (NCBI taxonomy): domain Eukaryota; kingdom Viridiplantae; phylum Streptophyta; class Magnoliopsida; order Malpighiales; family Euphorbiaceae; genus Mallotus; species Mallotus nudiflorus. Next base: position 52,361 of record CANTUR010001255.1, read on the forward strand.
GTGAATTTTTACTATTTTATGTGAATTATTGAAAAATTAGATTTTTAATAATATTATATTATTATTTGAGATTTTTATTTAATTATTGTGAAAATAATGGTGTTTGGTGTTTTATTGTTTAAATATATTATATTTTGGTATTTTGATGATATTTATGGAATTTATTGAATTTTAATATATTTATTATATTAAATTTTTTTTTTTGTGAATTTGTGAACCTCAATTGGGAATTATGCAGTTTGAGGTCCCAACACGAGGTATTGTGAATTTATGATAAAAGTGCATTTTTCTTGCATAATTGACTCTATTTTTTAGTAGAGAGATGTTCGTTTTACATAGGAGATTTTACCGAATTTTTGATAGAATTCTCGTAAAACGTGATGTCACGTTGATTTTGAATTTCTGTGTTTTGTTTGAGTGTCGTATTCCTAAATCGAGTCTCTTTAGAAGTATAAGTTAGATTTATTTTGATTGTTATTATTATTTTATTTTCTAGTTGCGCCGAGACCAAGGCCTATCAAACCGGGCCCATCGAGCCAATCTCATGGAGTGCAGCATTGTGAGTTATTATTTTATTTATACATCGCATATAGGATGCATGATTTTGAATATTTATGTTTTTAATATGTGTTATACATGAATTGTTTTATTAAATATTTTAGTATATGTTAGGTATATTTTAGTATCTTTTTGGTATATTTCGCTATAAATGCATGATATATTTTCAAACTACAATTAATATATTTTCGGTATATTTATGGTTGATTTTGAATTTATTTAACATATATATACTTGAAATATACTTAGTTATTTTAGGTATATTCCTGGTATATATATGGTTTATTTCATTGTTATGAATGTTGTTATGTATTATTTATTTTCCCATATGTATATTTAACTTCATTTAAAGGATATCAATAGAACGTGCTACCTAGTGGGCAGCACTAGGACCGTGCACATATCGGTGCAATAGATTTAGGGTTAAGTTATGAATCACTTGAGGTGACTTTGATTTGATTGATTGATTGATTTTAAGATTTATGTGATTGAATAGTGTGGTTGCTGGAGCTCGGTTGACCTAGTGTCTCGGGGCCAATCACACTAACAGTCAGACTGTTAGAGCTCAGTTGACTTAGTGTCTCGGGGCCAGTCTATTGTCCATAATGGAATAAGTGAATTAATTTGGAATTAAGTGAGCCTGTATGGCTAGAGAGTTATTATTAATTGAGGTTGCAATTAAATAGAGTTCTATTGGATCCTTCATTAAAATAAATATTTTTACCATTTAGTATATATATAAAGTGATTTCAGCATATGTGTGAAATGCATGTATATATTTATTATATATACTGATACTTGATTGCATATAACATTAGGAGGTGCATGTATATAATATAATAATTCACTCAGTGATGTCTGACTCCTCTCAGTTGTTTATTTTTCAGGAGATTCTTCTTCCTTAGACCTCAGTAGTAGGCCCATACACCGAACTTCTTCAGCCCCAGCTAGTTTATGTAAATTACTTATATGACTTTATTGTATTTTAGAAAATTGCAGTAGTAGTAGTAGTAGTTGTTGTTGTTGTTGTTGTATTAGTAGTACTTTGTATTTATAGAATGTGGTTTTAATGTCAGAGACCTTTCTTTGAATATTGTATACAAATATTTTTATTTTATGATATGATATAAGTATTTATTTTTATATTAATTTAAGTTTTAATTCTTGTGTATTTTATTTATTTATTGCATGCTTTTTTTAAGGCTTACTACAGGTTTTGAATTTGAAAAAATTTTCATTTCCTAATGTCGGTCATGACTCCTAGTTTGGGTCATGACAAAGTTGGTATCAGAACCCTAGGTTATTAGTGTTGTGGACCTAGGTTTTCAGAGTGTTATTTTCTTTGAAACTACTATAGTTATTTAGGTTTGAGTGTGTCTTCGATAAGTTTTCTTTGATTTAGTTTTTCGTGTAACCGCTAGCTTATCTGTTTTGTCTGAATATCTTTTTAGTTTATCTTTTCAGAACGAGGAGGCGAGCGCGTGTTGCTCCATCGGTCATTGAGATCGAGGATGATGAGTCCTTTTAGGATGAGGTTTTACCTCCTAAGCCACTAGCGAGGTGCAGAGGTCAAGGTAAAGGTAGACCTCGAGGAGCGGCAGGTCACCATAGACAATATGAGCTACAGGATAAGGAACCTGTAGAACCAAAATACGAGGAAGTTGTGATAACTTTAGGTGCACCACCGTTACAGCTTGCCTATCAGTAGGGTATGTTTGACTTTGAGGTAGCACTGTTCTATGCCAGAGTCGATCAGATAACTTTTGATGGGATGTCAAATTCATTAGATTTCCTGCACGCAATTAAGATGAGGACTTGGACTACTTACACTGAGTACCAACAGATCATGATCATTGAGTTATCAGTAGAGGACCCTAGATTGGTTCATTCAGATGATTCAGCCATTCATGATGACAATGACCTAGGCTCAGTTCAAAGAGAGATTTATAAGGAGATTCTGCTAGAGCCACTCCCGATGAGCTACAGACTTCGGCTAATGAGCATCACCACAGAAGATAGATCTGTCAAGGACTACACCAGAGAGTTTCTTTGACTCGGCATATATGTAGAGGACTTGATAAGAGATCAGTATTTTATTATCACTGGTCTAGGTTCTGCATTTACTGGGATGCCTACTGCGGGCCTTACTCTGGAGTTGATAATATAGTTGGCCAAGGAGATTGAGCTGAGATTAGTCAGGCAGAGAGCTATGCCTGATTACTATCAATTGGGCGTTCAGTCAGAAGGATTTTAGACTACTCCATATTTGACCTTTCATATTGATTTGAGTAGTCAACAGAGAGGCACTATACAACAGAGCCAGAGGTAGCAGTAAAGAGTGTATAGGAGTAGTAGACATGGTCGTAAGGGACAGTGTAGGCTAATCAAATTTGGGTTAGGTGCTTTGAGCAGCAGTAGTGGTTGGAGATTAGGATCAGCAGCCACCACCTGTCAGATGTGTGGTAGAGTCCATCAGGGACTCTATTATCTGGCACCACTGACTTGCTTTAAATGCAGAAAAATGAGAAACTTTGCTAGACCATGTCCCTATCTGGTTTCAACCACAATATATGTTGTAGTTTTTACAGTAGTCGATTACTAGTGCAATACTAGTTCCTTTTCAATTACCTCCAACTCAGCATCCAAGTTTGACTCAGATTGTTGCTTAGCAGGGACATGGAGGTACCAGAGGAGGTGCTAGAGGTTTTGGCCAAACTTCTACCAGTCAGCAGGGAGGTCGAGGTCAGGCCAAGGTTTTCCACCTCACTCAGCAGGATGCTCAGGCATCTAATGCCATTGTGGCAGGTATTATTCCTATTTGTTACTTGGATGCTTGGGTTTTATTTTATCCAGGTGCCACACATTCTTTTGTATCCCCTACTTTTGCTTTAAAGTCGTGTTGGTAAACTTCAAGGATGACTTTTCCTTTGTCTGTCGTCACTCTTCTAAGTGATTTCTTGGACATCGATGTTATTCTTTCTAGTTGTCCAATGTTCATCGGAGGTAAAGAATTGCCAGCAGAATTAGTGTTGTTGGATGTGATGGAATTTGATATGATTTTACGTATGGATTGGTTATCTCAGCACTATGTCGTTGTGGATTATTGGAGTAAAGAGGTGATTTTCAGAATTCTTGATGAAGAAGAGTTTAACTTTGTGGGTGATAAGAGTTGTATACCTCAGAATCTCATCTCTGCTATTACAGCTAGGAATATGCTGAGGAAGGGCTGTCAAGGATATTTGGCAATAGTCAGGGATACTTCAGTTGAGAAGTTGTTACTTACAGATGTTCCTGTTGCCTGTGAGTTTATTGATGTTTTTCTTGAGGAGTTGTCAGGTTTACCACCTCATAAAGAGATTGAGTTCTGTATATATATGGTTCTAGGCACTACCCCTATTTTGATGTCGCTCTACAGAATAGCTTCTGTAGAGTTGAAGGGGCAGTTGTAAGAATTGCTGGATAAAGGTTTTATCAGACTTAGTTTTTCTCATTGGGGTGCACTAGTCTTGTTTGTGAGGAAGAAGGATGGTATCCTGAGACTATGCATAGACTACAGAGAGTTGAATAAAATGATGGTGAAGAACAAGTATCCTCTCCCAAGGATAGATGATTTATTTGATCAACTTCAGGGTGCAAAATTCTTTTCTAAGATTGATTTGAGGTCAAGTTATCATCAGTTACGGATCAGTGAAGTCAATGTTCCTAAAATGGCATTCCGCACTTGATATGGTTACATGAGTTTTTGGTGATATCATTTGGGTTGACTAATGCACCAACTGCTTTTATGGATATGATGAACTTGGTATTCATACCATTTATGGATCAGTTTGTGGTAGTCTTTATTGATGATATACTGGTGTATTCAAAGAGTATAGAGGATCATGTATATCATTTGAGGACTGTACTGCAGACACTAAGAGAACATCAGCTTTATGCTAAATTCTCAAAATATGATTTTTGGTTAGAGAGTGTTGCATTCCTCAGACACATAGTGTCTAAAAATGGTATCTAAGTTGATCTATAGAAGATTGAGGCAGCGTCTGAGTGGCCTAGACCAACTATAGTTACTGAGATTTATAGTTTTTTGGGTTTAGCTAGGTATTATAGGAGATTTATATAGGATTTTTCCAAAATTACAGCTCCTATGACTCGCTTGACTTAAAAGAATGTGAAGTTTGAGTGGTTAGATGCTTGTAAGAACAATTTTCAATTGTTGAAGGAGAAGTTGACCATAGCTCTAATTTTGGCTTTGCCCAATGGAGTAAATAAATTCATGGTGTATTGTGATGCCTCTAGAGTTGGCCTAGGTTGTGTGTTGATGCAAAATAGTAGGGTGCTAGCTTATGCTTTGAGGCAGTTGAAGAAGCATGAACAGAATTATCCTACCCACAACCTAGAGATGGCTGCAATGATCTTTGCTCTCAAGATTTGGAGACATTATCTATACGGGGTGACTTGTGAGATTTTTACTAATCATAAAAGCCTTAAGTACATTTTTCAGTAGAGAGATATGAATCTGAGGTAGAGGAGATGGTTAGAGCTTTTGAAGGACAATGACTGTGAGATTCTTCATCATTCAGGCAAGGCTAATGTGGTAGCAGATGCCTTGAGTAGGAAGTCCTCAAGTAGTCTTGCTCACATCTGTATGGAGAGGAGACCGTTGATCCAATGGTTGCATCAGTTAGTGGATCCAATTCTGATGATGAAGATTAGCAGATCAGGTGGACTGTTAGCTCAGTTCAGAGTTCGATCTATCCTGAGAGATAGGATTAAGGCAGCTTAGAGCCGAGATCCTATTCTAGTAGAGCTTGCAGAGAATATTCATGTAGGAAAGTTCACTGATTTCACACTTGATGATGAAGGTCTTTTGTGGATTAGTGGTAGGTTGTGTGTTCCTAATGTGGATAATTTAAGAAAAGAGATTCTTGAGGAAGCACATTTTACAGCCTATAGCGTACATTCAGGTGTCACTAAGATGTACCACAATATCAGAGATTTATACTGGTGGGATGGACTGAAGAAGGATGTAGTTGATTTTGTTGCTAAGTGTTTGACGTGTTAGCAGGTGAAAGCTGAACATCAAAAGCCTTATGGGAAGCTTCAGCCACTTCCTATTCTTGAGTGGAAATGGGAGAGAATTGCTATGGATTTTGTGGTTGGTTTACCTCATTCTAAGGATGGATATTATTCCATCTGGGTGATTGTGGACAGGTTGACTAAGTTTGCTCATTTCTTGCCTATGAAAGCCACTTATTTTGTAGCTAGATTAGTTAAGTTGTATGTTAAACATATTGTGTGCCTTCATAGAGTACATGTGTCCATTGTATCTTATAAAGGTTCAGTGTTTACCTATCATTTTTAGCAGAAGTTGCAGGAAGTGATGGGCACCAGGTTGGATTTCAATATTGCTTTTTACCCTCAGACAGATGGTCAGTCTGAGAGGATGATCCAGACACTAGAAGATATGTTGAGGATATATGTATTGGATCTGGGAGGTAGCTGGGATGGTCATTTGCCACTTGTGGAGTTTGCATACAATAACAGCTACTATAGTAGTATTGGGATGGCACCATATGAGGCTTTGTATGGAAGGAAGTGTAGATCCCCTCTGAGTTGGGATAAGATTAGGGAGAGAGCGTTGACTAGACTTGAGATGGTTCAAGATGCTATTGAGAAGGTGGCTGTGATCAAAATGAGACTAAAGATTGCAGTTAGCAGACAGAAGAACTATGTGGATCCGAGACGCAGAGATGTGGAGTTTCAAGTTAAAGACTATGTGTTCGTAAAGGTGTCTCCGATGAAGGGTGTGATGAGATTTGGCAAGAAGGGTAAGCTAGCACCGAGATATATTGGATCGTTCAAGATTCTGGAGAGAGTGAGCATGGTTGCATATCGGTTGGCTTTGCCTTCGAGTTTGTCTCAAGTGCATCCAGTGTTCCATATCTCGATGCTGAGGAAGTATTTTTCAGATCCTTCACATGTGTTGCAGCCAGATAGTGTGGAAGTGAATGAAGACTTGATGTTCGAGGAGGAACCTATTGTGATTGTAGATTATCAAGTTCGACAGTTGCATTCAAAGCAGATTCTGATGGTCAAGGTGTTGTAGCGAAGCAACAACGTAGAGGAACACACTTGGGAGACTGAAGCAGAGATGCGAGCTTCTTATCCTTATCTCTTTCCTCGATGACTCTTGTTTTTATTCTTTTCTTTGAATTCGAGGACGAATTCTTATAAGGAGGGGAGATTGTAAAGACCCAATATTTTAAATAAAATAATATTATTTTGGGATATGCAATATTAATAATTTAAATTTTATTTGTATATTACTATTGTTAATTTCTAATATTATTTACATATTTATTTTAAGATATTTGTTTACTTAAAATAATTTATTTTACGTGAGACTATTTAACAATATTAAAGTTAATATTATTAATATTAATATTAATATTATTATTATCATCGTTGTTATTAATATTATTATTAGTATTATTGTTGTTAACATTATTGTTATTGTTATTATTATTATTATTATTATTATTATTATTATTATTATTAAATTTGAGTGAAGGACATTTTGGTAATTTTATAATCTAATAAAAAAAAGGGTCAAAAAGCAGAATTTTGGGTTAACACCTCCTGCTTTCTTCTTCTTCTTCTTCTTTTTCACTCTCGGTCACTGCCATCCAGCCACCACCGGAGCCACCCACCTACAACAAATGATCACCGCCACTTCCCTCTCCTTCCAGCTGCCGTCCACTGCCTTCAGCACGTCGGGAAGCCGCTAGAACCGCCAGACAAAGAAAAGGCCGAAACTTGAAGCTTTGCATCACTGGTGAGATTCCCGCCACCCCATCCCTTCAAATTGGTCTCTTTCAAACGTCCTTAATCCGATGAGTCCATTTCTAAGCTCCGTTTGAGCTCAAAACCTATAGATTTTTAGATATCTCCAATTTTTAGTTTATGTGTTTTAGGGTTATTAAATTTTTTTGAACTTGATTTAGGTTGATTCTTGAAAAGTTTCTTAAGAAATGTTGTTTGTTGTAACTCAAGCTTCTAAAATATATTTTTTATGAATTTTTTTTGAATTAATTTGAATTTTGGTTAATTTTTTATTATTTTAATATTAATATTGAATTATTGATGATTATGTTAATTAATTATTTTTATTGCAAATTTAGTTAAATTGGTGTTTATAATGTGAGATAATAATTTTAGAATATTTAAAATAATTTTTGGTGAATTTATATAATTTTTAAGAATATTAATTATATTATGTATATTTTGATTTATTGAGTTAATTGTGTAAATTTGTGAAAATTATAGTTGAATAATATGTTTTAAATGGTTTTAGAATTATTTAGGGTATTAAAATGATTTTTATAAATTATTTACTATTTTTAACTAATTAATACTAATTTTTGAAAATTATTTTCAAATAATATATTATTTACTAATTTGGTGATTAAATGAGTTTTTAATTATTTTAATACATATTTAGGCTATTTGAATATATTAAAGTGAATTTTTACTATTTTATGTGAATTATTAAAAAATTAGATTTTTAATAATATTATATTATTATTTGAGATTTTTATTTAATTATTGTGAAAATAATGGTATTTGGTGTTTTATTGTTTAAATATATTATATTTTGGTATTTTGATGATATTTATGGAATTTATTGAATTTTAATTTATTTATTATATTAAATGTATTTTTTGTGAATTTGTGAACCTCGGTTGGGAATTGTGCAGTTCGGGGTCCCAACCCGAGGTGTTGTGAATTTGTGATAGAAGTACATTTTTCTTGCAGGATCGAGTCTATTTTTTAGTAGGGAGATATCCATTTTATAGAGGAGGTTTTGTTGAATTTTTGATAGAATTTTTGTAAAATGTGACGTCGCATCGATTTTGAGTTTCCATGTTTTGTCTGAGTGTCGTATTCATATATCAAGTCTCTTTAGAAATATAAAGTTAGATTTATTATGATTGTTATTATTATTTTATTTTTTAGTTGCGCCGAGACCGAGACCTATCAGACCGGTCCCGTCGAGCTAGTCTCGTGGAGTGCAGCATTGTGAGTTATTATCTTATATATACATCGCATATAGAATGCATGATTTTGAATATTTATGTTTTTAATATGTATTTATACATGAATTGTTTTATTAAATATTTTAGTATATGTTAGGTATATTTTTAATATCTTTTTGGAATATTTCACTATAAATGCAGGATATATTTTCAAAATACAATTAATATATTTATGGTTTACATTCACTATATTTATGATTGATTTCGAATTTATTTAACATATATATACTTGAAATATACTTAGTTTATTTTAGATATATTTCTGGTATATATATGGTTTCTTTCGTTATTATGAATATTGTTATGCATTATTTTTTTTCCATATTTATATTGAACTTTATTTAAAGGATATTGATAGAACGTGCTACCTAGTGGGCAACACTAGGACCGTGTACGTACCGGTGCGATAGATTTAGGGTTGAGTTGTGAATCACTTTGATGTGACCTTTATTTGATTGATTAATTTTGAGATTTATGTGATTGAATAGTGTGGTTGATGGAACTCAGTTGATCTAGTGTCTCGGGGTCAATCACACTGACAATCAGACTGCTGGAGCTCGGTTGGCTTAATGTCTCGAGGCTAGTTTACTGTTCATATTGGAATAAGTGAATTAATTTGGAATTAAGTGAGTTTGTATAGCTAGAGAGTTATTATTGATTGAGGTTGCAATTAAATAGGGTTCTATTTAATCCTTCTTTTAAAATAAATGTTTTTTAGCATTTAATATATATATAAAGTGATTTCAGCATCTGTGTGAAATGCATGTATATATTTATTATATATACTGATGTTTGATTGCATATGATATTAGGAGGTGCATGTATATATAATATAATAATTCACTCAGTGAGGTTTGACTCCCCTCAGTTGTTTATTTTTTAGGAAATTCTTCTTCCTCAGACCTCAGTATTAGTCCCATACGTTGGACTTCTATAGCCCCGACTAATTTATGTAAATTACTTATATGACTTTATTGTATTTTAGAAAACTGCAGTAGTAGTAGTAGTATCAGTAGTACTTTGTATTTGTAGAATATGATTTTAATGTTAGAGACCTTTCTCTGATTATTGTATGCAAATATTTTTATTTTATGATATAACATAAGTATTTATTTTTATATTGATTGAAGTTTTAATTCTGGTGTATTTTATTTATTTATTGCATTTTTTTAAGGCTTGCTACTAGTTCTGGATTCGAAAAAATTCTCGTTTCCTAACGCTGATCATGACTTTCGGTTTGGGTCGTGATAACTTTTTTATTTTATTAATGGTCATGTAGTTGTATCACGTAGTTTTTTTTTGTACGTTTATTGTATTTATGCAATCTTTATTATACGTTTAAATATTCCACAGTTGAGAAGTAGAGTTATTATTTTTATTTTCTTTGAATATGTTTTTGGTTATTTTTGATTTCCGATTCATTTTTTTTTATCCTTTTGATTTTTTTGGGTTTCTAATTCTTTTTTTTTTTTTGTATCTTTTCGGGTTACTTTTTATTTTTGATTCATTTTTTAAAATTAATTCATTAAAATAATTTGATTAATAGTTTCATTTGTAAAAGTTGCATGAGTTCAAATTTATTTTAGAATATTTTTCGTTTATTTTACATTTTTGATACAATAATTTAGAATACTTTGTGATATTTTTTACATTCCTGATATAATAATTTTATATATGTTTTTGTCAATTTATAATACTTTGTATATATTTATAATAATAATAAAAATAATAAAACAAAACAAAAACATATATAAAATTAAAATATATTAAAAATTATTTTACTTGTTTATAATTAAATAATGTTAATAAAATCAATTAATCTATGATTTGCAACTTTGGTGTCTTATCCTCATGTTAATAATTAAGTCACTTCCAATAGTCAACTTTTTAGCTTTTGCAAATTAATTTGCTTACGTTGCTTAGTGCCCTAATTTATATCATCAAGTTAGCCAATAATGTATTCACATACAACTTAATTAATTAGCAGCCACTAGAAGTATGATCAATAGTGCAAGTTACTCACAAATAATTATAATTACCATTACAAAAGACCAAGAGAAAACAAAACAATGGAAGCAAGCCTTAAAAAGCCCATGTTTGCCAAATGAATTCTATTACACCAAATGTTTGAACGATTCTAGCAGCCGAGGAAAAAAAGCCCACCATTCATGCAAAAAGAACAAAAATTACGCCAAGCTTCCATTTTTGAAACCAAACGGAAAACAGCAAAATGAAATAAATCAGGGTAAGTATGCTCAGAAAGGCCGCCTCGCCTTTCTAGCAGAGTCATAACAGCAGGCCATGTGCCCAAGAACAATAGAGGAACCAGCATGCACACAATGGCAACATCAACACACTTCCCAAATTTCTGTCAGGCATTTTGTCAAACAGTTCACGCGCAACCAGGAGTTGATCAGCTTTCACATACCCATTGATCAAAGCAGTCCAATTAATTGCATCTTGAGCACTCAGTCATTTACAATACAAAAACAATGATTTTGGCAGATCTTGTCACTCGATATGATACCCGCAGCTCTTGGTCCATCTAAGCCGGCAACTTTTTCCACAACGAAGAAGACCTGTCAAAAAGGAATAGCTTAAACATTATACAAACATCCCCTTGAGAAAACACAGCGATTCAAACACCAATTTGCCAAATCTACCATCCTTAATCCTTAAAGCTGAAAAATTGACTAAAACCATTAAAAGGGTCCATCAACCATTGATAGACAAGTTACCATTGATAAAGAAAAGAGGCAGCATAAATAGCAGAGTATCATCCAATTCCAAAGCCATCCTATTCCAACTATTCTAGTCTAGTTGAAAAGTACAAACTTGATGATTTCACAAAGTTAACCGCATTATTAGTTAACTTAAAGTGAGCATAAAAAAGTTAATGTGCAAAAAGCAAAATCAATTGGCCGGAGCTTTTCAATAGCAAATGCTTTTTTTTTTTTCCGGCAAATTTCAACAGCAAATGCTGTTAATATGAAATCCGTTCGATGCTGTTCTAAGCAAACTAGCAAATGTATATGCAACCCTTTTTGCTTCCAGAAATGGAAAAGCAGCAAAGTAATTAAGCAGGTACCTGCTAGCTTAGGAAGAGAGCGCCAGCTTCCGTGGCCATTCTTCTTGATATAATCAACAAGAATCTCATCTTCTTCAGGTGTCCATGGCCCTTTCTTTAATCCCTTCTTAACACAGGTGTCCTACTCATCTCTTCTTTTTCTTTTTCTTTTGTCACTTTAATAACACTCAAAGACAACTAGCAACAAAAATCACCACACAAGCTGCTAATTTTACCATGAAGCAAACAAAAAAGAAGAGAACCAATGAAAGCAAAGAGTTTTTAAACTCAGAACTGCAGTAATTCTGTTGTAAAGACTAAAGAGTGAGCAATAATAATAGAGTGTGTGAGGCTAGCGAGTGATCGCGTAACAATCATTGTTTGGTAGTTGGTGATTTGGACGGGGAAAACAAGTAAGGGCTGAGTAAAGAGCAAAGAAAAAGAGAAACGAAGAAGAAACAAAGAAGAATCGAAGAAGGAGAAGACGCAGAAGAGGAAGAAGACGCGAAGAAGGAGAAGAGATGAGTGTGACGCCTGTATTTTTTTATTTATTTATTTTTTGCTTTTGGGTGCATGGAGTTATTTAGAAAAAATTGGGATATTTTTATTGGAGAATGATTCAAAGTTAGTTACCTAAACTTTAGCTTTGTCGGAGTTGTGGTTGTCATTTTTGTTCCTTTATTGTCTAATTTTAGTTTCAATAATACTAACAGTTTTGCTGCTTTTATTTCGTTAGTTTGTTATGGTATAATGCCTATTTAAAGGCCTTTTATTTACTCTACTTTGAATTACAGATAATACAATAATTTCAATCAATTACTTCTTCTTGTTTACTTTTATAATTTTGATGTCCTTATTTTGTTTGGTTTAATACTTGAATTAGATTTAAGTCCACTGACATCTCTTCTTTACCCAATACCTGTTTGATAAAAGTCCTGTGTGATTGTTTTTTTATTTACTGAAAGTTTCATAACATTTGTGGTATCAAAGCCTGGTTCGTTTGTAACTAGGCGTGCAACCAATGGTGACTAATGGCAATGTCGTGAATGTATCTCAACCGTCAATTCCAGTCTTCAATGGAGAGTTCTAGAGCATCAAAATGAAGACCTTGTTCAAGTCTCAGGAACTTTGGGACTTAGTTGAGAATGGTTATGCAGAACCAGATGAAGAGACGAGATTGAGAGAAAATAAGAAGAAGGACTCAAAGGCATTATTCTTTATTCAGTAGGCTGTTCATGAGACCATTTTTTCAAAAATTGCTGCAGCAACCACTGTGAAAGAAGCTTGGGGAATTTTGCAGATAACATTCCAAGGCTCCTCTAAGGTAATCATGATAAAACTTCAATCTCTTCGCCAAGATTTTGAAACCTTGCAGATGAAAGGTGGAGAGTCATTGTAGGATTTTCTATCTAGAGTTACTACAATTGTCAATCAAATGCGATCCTATGGAGAAAAAATTACTGATTAAACTATTGTTGCAAAAATTCTAAGGAGTCTCACTCCTAAGTTTGATCATGTAGTGGCTACCATTGAAGAGTCTAAGGACTTGGAAACATTCTCATTTAATGAAATGATGGGGTCTTTGTAATCCCATGAGGCAAGGCTTAACAGATCAGAGGAGAAGAATGAAGAGAAAGCTTTCCATGTGAAGGGGGAGATGCACAATCAGAAAAATGACCAAAGAGAGGCAGCTGGTAGAGGACGTGGTAGAGGAGGATCACATGGTAGAGGTGGTCGTAGCTTGGGACAATGGGATAATCGATTTGAACATAGGCAACAAAATGAAAGGAAAGAAGGCAACAAAAGTGGCGTTCAATGTTAATATTGTAAAAAATTTGGGTATGTAAAGGCTGATTGTTGGAAACGGGAAAAGCAAGCAAATTATGCTGAGCATGAGGAGGAAAAAGAAGTCAAGCTCTTCATCGCTTATGAGAAAGATACAATTACCCGTAACAATATTTGGTACTTGGACAACGGATGCTTTAATCATATGACTGGTTCAAAGTCATCTTTTAAAGAAATTGATGAAGCTTTCAAATCTGAGGTGACACTTGGAGATGACAATCAAGTGCAAGTAAACGACAAAGGCACTGTGGTTATAAGAAATGGTTTTGGTAACGTAAATCTCTTACATAGTGTTTACTTTATTCCTAGCTTATCATAAAATCTATTGAGTGTTAGGCAACTCATGGGTAGAGGTTTTTCACTTTTGTTTAATGATGATTCATGTGTGATTAGAAATAAAAAATCAAATCAGATTGTTGCAGAAGTCAAGATGACAGTAAATAAGTTGTTTCCACTTGAACTTTCTAAAGTGGAAAACAATGCTATAGTAAATAATGCTATGATTGCTAAAGAAACTAATGTGTCAAGATTATGGCATTTAAGGTATGGGCATTTGAGTGTAAAAGGTATGAAATTATTGTGTCAAAAGGAAATGGTTTTCGGGTTGCCTAGAATTGAGTCTTTATAAGTATGTGAAGGGTGCATATATGGGAAACAATGTAAGAAACCATTTCCTATAGGAAAGTCTAGAAGGGCATCTATGTGTCTTGAGCTAGTGTATGCTGACTTGGTTGGTCCCATAAAAACACAATCGTTTGATGGTAGTAGATATTTTTTGTTATTTACAAATGACTACAGCAGGATGAGTTGGGTGTACTTTCTACAGTCCAAGTCAGAAACATTTGAAAACTTAAAAAATTCAAAGCACTTGTGGAGAAGCAAATTGGAGGTTGCATCAAGGCACCGCAAACTGATAGGGGTGGTGAGTGTATGTCCTAGGAATTTAATAATTTCTGTGAAGAACAAGGTCTGAAAAAAGAGTTGACTACTCCATACACTCCTGAGCAAAACAGCGTTGCTGAATGGAAGAACAGACAGTTATAGAAATGGCAAGAAGTTTGTTAAAAGCCAAAGGACTTCCAGATCAGTTGTGGGGAGAAGCTGTAGCAACTATAGTCTACTTACTGAATTTATCACCAACGAAGGCTATTCTAGATCAAACACCATATGAGGCCTGGTGTAGGAGGAAACCTTGGGTGAGCCATTTAAAGGTTTTTGGTTATGTTGCTTATGCTTTAGTTGATTCACATAAACGCAGCAAACTTGATGAAAAATTAATAAAATGCATTTTTGTTGGTTATTGCTCTTAGTCTAAAGCATATAGGCTGTATAATCCTATTGGTGGCAAAGTAATAATCAGTAGGAATGTGGTTTTAAATGAAGATGTAAGCTGGATTTAGGAAGAGAGTGCATGTGATGTTAAATTTGAAATTACAAATGAAGATGTAGCTCCATAAATTGAAGTACAATAACCTCCTTCTCTAAATCCTTCATCTCCTCTAACTTTACCAAATGTGTCATCAAGCAGCATAAGCTCATTAGAAGATGAAACTCCTCCAAGGAAATTCAGATCTCTAGCTGAAATTTATGAGACTTTGTAGGCCATATTTGTTGCTAATCCTATAAATTTTAAAGAAGCAGTAGGCAAAGAGGAGTGGAAAAATGCAATGAAAGAAGAAATTACAGCAGTACAATGCAATGAGACATGGGAGCTTATAGATCTTCCCAAAGACAGAAAAGTAATTTGAGTCAAATGGGTTTTTGAACCAAGTTCCAGACAGATGGTAGCATTCAGAAGCACAAAGCACAACTGGTAGTGAAAGGATATTCACAACAACCAGGATTAGATTTTGATGATACTTTCTCTCCAGTTGTATGGTTTAAAACTATCAGAATTGTATTGGCATTGGTTACACATTTGAAAAAGATTGTGTATCAGTTTGATGTTAAGTCAACATTTTTTAATGGGGATCTACAAGAGGAGGTTTATGTTGCTCAACCTGAGGGATTCATGGTTAAAGGTCAATAGGAGAAAGTGTATAAGTTATGAAAAGCTCTCTATGGATTGAAGCAGGCCCCACGCGCATGGTACAGTAAAATTGATACTTACTTTCTCAAAAATGGCTTTTAGAGAACTAAGTATGAGCCCAATCTTTATGTTAAACAACAAGGTACAAATGATTTTCTTAGTTTGCCTTTATGTGGATGATATGATTTACATGGGATCCTCTTACCTTATAAATGAATTCAAAGCTTGTATGGAAAAGAAATTTGAAATGATAGATCTTGGAGTGCTGTAATATTTTTTTGGGCTTGAGGTGAAGCAAGTTGAAGGTGGCATCTTTATGTCACAGAAAAAATATGCTGCTGATTTGCTCAAAAAATTCAATATGCTGGGTTGTAAAATTACAACCACACCAATGAATTTGAATGAAAAGTTAAAGAATAATGATGGTATTGAACCGACAGATGCAAGGAGTTTTAGAAGTCTAGCTGGAGGCTTGATTTACTTGACCAATACACAGCCTGATATCTCTTTTGCCATTGGAGTTACTTCCATGTTCATGCATCATCTGTTAAAGCATCACTTTATAGTTGCAAAAAGGATCCTACGGTATATTGTTGGAACTCTTGATTTTGGGTTGTGGTATGGTAATGTTTCAGAGTTCAAATTGAGTGGTTATACTTATAGTGATTGGGCTGGGTGTTTGGAGGATAGAAGAAGCACATCTGGTTATGTTTTTAGTATTGGGTCAGCTGCTGTTTGCTGGAGTTCCAAAAAATAAGCTACAATAACTTTATCCTCATCAGAAGCTGAATTTACAGCTGCAACTTCATCAGCTTGTCAAGCCTTATGGTTAAGAAGAATCCTAGAAGATGTCAATAAAAAATAGGAGAAAGCTATTGAAATCTACTGTGATAATCAAACAGCGATTTCCATGATAAAAAATCCATCCTTTCATGGAAGAACCAAGCATATAGATATTCAAGTGCATTTCATTCGTGTTCTTATGTCAGATGAATCGATTGTTCTGAGATACTGCAACACAAATGAGTAGGTGGCAGATATTCTAACAAAGTCCCTCCCTAGAGATAAACATGTTTATTTCAGACTTCAGCTTGGTGTTTGCAACTTTGAATCAAGAGGGAGTATTGGAGAATGATTCAAAGTTAGTTACCTAAACTTTAGCTTTGACTGAGTTGTGATTGTCATTTCTGTTCCTTTATCATCTAATTTTAGTTTCAATAATGCTAGCATTTTTACTGCTTTCATTTTGTTAGTTTGTTATGGTGTAATGCCTATTTAAAGGCCTCTTATTTACTCTACTTTGAATTATAGATAATACAACAATTTCAGTCAATTACTTCTTCTTGTTTACTTCTATAATTCTGATGTCCTTATTTTGTTTGGTTTAATACTTGAATTAGATTCAAGTCCATTGACGTCTCTTCTTTACCCAATACCTATTTGACAAAAGTCCTGTGTAATTGTTTCTTTATTTACTGAAAGTTTCCCAACAATTTTAGTTATTAACTTGTATTTTGGATATTTTAATAAAGATCTCTTTAATTTATTAGAGAAGCCCCACAAGTGACAAAAATTTGAATATATATATATATATATATATATATATATATATATATATATATATATATATATATATATATATATATATATATATATATATATATATATATATATATATGGGAGAACATACAAAATTATGAAAAAAATTTCACTTATTATTATATAAAAATTAAATAATTTAGTTATTTACTAATAATGGTAAAATTAAATTAATTAAAATATAATTTTAATTTGATTAAAAGTCTATTTCCTATTTTAATTAGATTAACATCTATTTTATCTCTAATAAAAATTAAATTAACTAAAATATAATTTTAATTTAATTGAAAGTATGTTTCATATTTTAATTATCTTAACTTCTATCTTATTTCTGATAAAAATTTTAATTTAATTAAAAATATATTTTTTATTCTAATTAAGTTAACTTTTTTTTTATCTCTAATAAAATTTAATTTAATTAAAATATAATTATATTTACTATTTTAATTAGGTTAACTTCTATTTTATCTCTAATAAAAAAATTGAAGTAATATCATATAGTTATTTAAATAAAAGATTTATAAAAATTATTATGAATTATAACTACATTAAATTAATATCAATTTTTTATATAAATAAATAACAATGCTATTATTTTAAAAAATTTATTTAATAATAATAATAATAATAATATGTTTATGTTTAATTTTTTATTTACTATTTCACACGTGGTTGTTTACAAGAATATATATATATATATATATATATATATATATAAACCTTACTAAAAAATTCAAACAAGAATAGAGAGGAAGATGATAGAAAAATAGAATAGGAAGAGAGACTTAATTTAAATTAATCAAATATAAAATATAAATTAATTGATATAATGCATGTCAATTTTAAATAATTTAAAATTCATATAAATGTTTTTAATACGTAAACATATTTAAAATTTTTAAAAATATTTGTATTAAATATGAAAGTTTAAAATTAATTATTTAGTGTTCTCATGAATGAATGATGGGGTGCGTACCTCTAATAGGAAACTCACCACCTTGGATGATGCGAGGGATAGAGAGCACAGTCAAGTAGAAGCACTGGCAGGATAAAATTGGATATATGAAATTCTAAGCTTGGTGGCAACATCTCTAACAAATATAAAAACAGGATCAGCAATGATACATGAAAATGGTGGGTTACTCTCGATCAATATTTTTTCCAAAATTGGCTTGCTCAACGAAAGTGCTTTCATATTTTTGGCTACTTGCTCAAGTATATCATTAGATTGTTGACTATCCGATGTCATAAAATCAGGAATGACTTTGAATTCGAAGCCTCCACATTTTCTAAAACGAGCTAAAATATTTGTATTATGGAATAGATCCCCATGGATATGCTCATAGTTTAGGAAGGTAATATTAAGACCATAAAGGTCTAAAACCTCAGCTAGTTTGATTAGTGGGTTCGCATGACCTTGAAGTGGACAAGGAAACATTAATAGATGAGGTGTAGGAGGAATACAAAGAGGAAGAGGAGGATGAGGAATTGATCCTTGCTCCATTTTTGGACAGACGAGATCCTCTATTTTTTTTTTTTAATTTCAAGAGAAAAAAAAACACCATAAGTTTCAATAACTATAGAAACCTACATATAATGCATGATTAATCAAGTTATTTATAAGTCAGTGTGTGGGGTTTGTTGCACCGTTTGTTTTATAATTTTAAACCATATTTCACTTTAATATCAAAATTTTAATTTTTTTTTCAATTATAAAAATTCTATTTTATTTCAAGTTGAAGTACCTTAAATATGTCTGATCAGATTAAACATACGTAATAGTTAGAATAAATATGCTTTTAATATATTTATCTTGTAAACATCACATTAAACAGTTTAATTATCTTATTGGTTTCATAAAAGAAAATTTGCTTGTAGGCCCCATTAAATAAAACTTTAGTAAAATTTGTTTTATAAAACTCATAAGGTGATTAGATTTTTTAATGGGATGCTTACATAATAAATATGCTAAAAATATATTTATTTTAGCTGCAATATATGCTAAATTTGATTAGATATATTCGAGGTATTTCATGTTAAAATAAAAATAAAATTTTTAGGATCAAAAAAATTTGAAAATTTGATACTAAAATGAAACATAACCCAAAATTATGATACCAACAGTGAACTAACCCCTTAGTATGTGAGTTATAGTATGTATTATATTTTATTGTTGTCATATTTATTTTTTGTAATTAATTATAAAAATATAACATGATACCTAATATAAGATAAAAAAATTGAGAAAGATTTTATTGCTATTTAATATAATATTTCAAATCTTATCTAAAATTATTTTTGACATTTATGTTTATTAGAATAGACAGCAGTTCGAATCGTATTTTATACATATGGATATCTACACTTTTTGTGACCGAAACTATTATAAAATTCAAACTTCTAATATTAAAAAAAATTGATGACGAAAGCAACAACAGAATAAGTATGGTGAACATTTTGGTTTAAGTTCAGTCCATCAAATTTTGTAGAAACCTTTAACTTTTTGTAAAGCTAGGACCCAAGTTGACTTGGAAGTTCTCTTGGAACCTAACTTGAGTTGCAGCTCTTCCACGACAAAAAATTCTACGGAGAAGCAAAGAAAATTACCCAAAAGAAACCCTGTGGTGGCCCTTCTACTTATTTTGTGTTCCATATTGGCTGCATCTTCTGATCTTCATCAGCTCCTTCGGCATTGCATTTTTGTGGAGCAGGAAAGATTTTCAGTTGGAGTCTCTCATTCTGCGAAAGGCTAAGTACCCTCAATATTAGCATTATCAAGTCATGAAGCCTAGCATCAGGTTTTTAGCTCCTGAAAGCGATGACAATCACCAGGAAAGGTCATATGCAAGATTAGAAAAATAATTTTTTTTATTAATAGGGACATCAAACAATCTAAACTGTATTAAATTGTATAAATGAAAATAATCCTTTTTAAAATCAGATAAAAAATAATTTTATAAATAAAAAATGATATAATTCAACTCCAATATTTTTCGAATGAAATTGTCATTAAACTACTCTTATTGATAAATAGTTTAAAATTTGATTTGTTTCTTATAGGAATACTGAAAATAATAGTAAACAGACATTTATGTTCAGTAAAGGCCAACGAAAGTGGAATCTGTCGAGATTAAAGGCACACCAGCCGCATTATTATGCATTTCATGCAGAGAGAATTGAGTGTTCCCTGCATTTTACAATCAATACATAACATACCCTTCCCCATCATCCTTCCCACCTTTGCAAATGATTAATGGAAACTAACACCTACCAACATCAATTAGTTAAAATGGCAGGAAGATTATATTTCCTTAAATAAAATTTTGAATTTCAGCCTTATGTATGGAGAAAAGAAATACTATAAGAGTTTTGTTCTCCTTGTTAAAGCAAAAATAATTCTGTTATTCATTAGTTAGTCGTAGACTTTATTTACAATGCAAACTCATCTTGTAACTCTTCTTGTATTCATTATAAATCTCTTGTACATCTTGTATAAAAGAACAATTGAGTGAAATACAATTTTACAAAGTTTACATGGTATCATAGCCTCAATGAAATCTAATACAAACACTCAAGTAGTTCCTGTCACCTCCAACCCCTTATCATCTTCAACCTCTACTCAATTAAACCTTTCTATCAAACTTAATTCAAGAAATTATTTAGCCTGGAAAACACAGATACTTCCTCTTCTTAACTCTCAATAGCTCACAGGCTTTATCGATGACTCAATTCTAGCACCTCCTCCAATAATACAAAGCATTGAAAATCCATTAAATCTTATACTTTCGGCCTATTATGCTTGGTTAAAAAATGACCAGTTACTTCTGTCTTGGATTTTATCTTCGCTTTCTGAAGAATTTTTTCTTTACGTGACAAATGTCACCTTTGCCTTTTCAGCTTGGCAAATCCTTGCTCACACTTTTGGTGCCATATCTCAGAATTGTCAACTTCAACTTAACATAGAATTGCAAATAAAACGATCTATTTGTAACTTAATACTTGCTCAAAGCCAAGTCCCTTGTTAATGAGTTAGCAGCTGCTGGACGATCACTTTCAGCCACTAAATTCAATGCCATTAGTTTTTGCAATCTTTATCTGAATTTCAGGCAATCATTACTACTCTTAACTTGTGTCTAGATCTTATCACCTTCAACGAGCTTCATAGTTAGCTCATAGCTCATGAAATAATCTTAAAAAGCCATCAAAAGCCTCTTCTAGCTAATATTGCTCATCGTTCCTTCCCCAGCTCTGATCCACCAATTTTGCCCACTCTGCCATCACCTTCAGTACCTACATCCTCTCATTTCACAGCTAGACCCAATTCTCCTTATCCTTGGCAGCAACAACGACACGGTCGAGGTTATGGTAATGCTTGTCAAATCTATGGCCTTTTTAATCATGAAGCCAACACTTGTCGACAACGCTACTAGCAGTTCAACAATATTTCTAAGTCTGGTCTACAATACCACTAGCCACAGGCTTATCTTGCTCATTATTGGGGTGAGCAACCTTGTTTATTTCGTTTTGATCTTATGTCGAGGGACATGACAACATTATCGAATAGGAATAAATGATTGATCTTAGGAGAAACGAGACATTTTTTGATTTTGTGGAGTCGCCAATCGATTTTTAGAAAATCAAAAAAAGAAAGAGGCAACATCGAATCACTCAATGAGTATTGCCTCTTATAGAGATTTTCGGGTTTGGGGGATCTTATGAGTATTTCTCATTATATGATATTCAATGTATAGCTACCATAATACTCTAGTTTTGATAATGACAATTTATATAGCATTTACAAAATACATCAGATAATGAAAGATAATAAAACTTGAAATATCATTATTACATCGCCTTCCTAA
The DNA here is from genome assembly GCA_947683625.1 of Mallotus nudiflorus. Lineage (NCBI taxonomy): Eukaryota > Viridiplantae > Streptophyta > Magnoliopsida > Malpighiales > Euphorbiaceae > Mallotus > Mallotus nudiflorus. The sequence goes on from CANTUR010001255.1 coordinate 74,417, forward strand.
TAAAATACATATAAAAGGAAAAGAGACCGTAAAAATGTAAATCTAGCTTAGATATAATGAACTTACAAGGTTAGCACAACTATGCACATAGCTTGCTCGATCATGCGAATAATGGAATAAACAATAAACATTTAATCACTTGAAAGAGTAAGTAAAATGTACATAATCATGCATGTTTGCAGTTATTATTATGCTATGATAATATGTGATGACGATATAAGGGGATGTATGATGACATCATTGGACTGGGCCCTAGTTTGGAATGTGATTGATATATGTAGTATGATTTCTCATGTTTCAGAACTAGAGGATGCATAATGATGATATGGAATGAGTAGAAACGAAGCATAAGTTATTCATATAGCATGAAAATTGCTAGTCTTAACATGCAAGCACAATAAATTTCATAAATGCTGGTGACAATAAAGTAAAATGTAGTGTGATAAAACACATGTGCTAAAATAATTGTGTGGTCCTTAGATTCGACTAAGCTTATATGTGTTTTGAAGCTTTAGCTTTGAGGGATTATCAGGCTTTCCTCATCTTGAGGTTCAAAATAATGTGTAGAATGATGCAAATTTGTATACCTTTGAAACGTGCTTTGACAAAAGTGAGGCTAGGTTTGGTGGAAAGGAGGTCTAACAACCTAAGAAAAACACAGTGGGAGAGCTAAAAGTGTATGGAAATGGGTTTCTAAAGTCTTCAAACAGAAAGATTTTTTAGTGTGTGGGTTGTTGTTATCAAAATGAGGTGTATAGACCTTTATTTATAGTTCAAAGGTTGAGGAAGGGGTGTGTGAGTGCATGGTCACGTGTGCTTTCCTAGAATGGAGTGCACAGCCATATGAAGTGTATGGCTACACACTTAGCACATGGTCACAGGCACTCACTCATGGTCGTGCGCATATGATTTGAAGCTTTTTTAGGGATTTTTGAGGTTGATTTCTAAGGTTTTTTGGCCTTCTAAACATGTTTTTGAAGTCCATTTTGTTTAATTCAGCCTCGATTTAGCACATCACATCTAGGGGTGTTAGTCGTTATGCATGCACTTCTAAGCTACGCGCGTTAATCCTAAAATTATTTTGGACTATTCTGGACCACTTTTAGGGGTTTTGGAGTCTTTTGAATGTGTTTTTGAAGTCTGTTTTGTCAAAATTGATTTTTGTTTTTCACAAAGTTAGGTCCCGATCTGATGAAATGAACACCAGCTTAACAAGCTGTGCATTCCAAGAGGATATTGCTTAAAATAAACCTCTTATTATTTCGATAGTTTGTATTTCATAACATCAAAATATAACTTAATGGCTTGGTGATTGATTTTGCACACCGGTGGAATTGGTTAAGGTTTTAGGGTTATACACCTTTAGAGGTGTTACGAACGAGTAGAATCTAGTCATATTTGAAGATTCATTTCATCATTAGACCTTTTCGGGGATAGTCAAATTTGAGATATGACATTTGTCCCCTGCTTCGCGTGTGTTACATAGCCACCTAGCGCTAGTTTCAATACAGATGAACCAAATGCAAGGACATAAAAATCATTTAATAGGGAGAGAGGTACTTACTTATAGGTCATCTTTAGACATCTTATTGAGACTGGACTCCTATCACCGCATTATGATCAAAATCATTGTTGCTCAATGATTCGATCATTATGCAAGATGCAACTTCATGCAAGGATGCAATTTGGATACATGTAAAGGTGTTAAGATATGATTGAGCATTTACACAAAAATGTGATTTCCACACGAATAGTGTGCATAATATATGGGTATGCATATGAAGTACAATGACTACCCTTTTGGGTGTCGTAGTTAGCATTTCCTTTGTCATGTTAAGAGTTCTAACATTCTTTAATGTTAGGAAAATGATGCCACTATGACCAAGTGATGCCATTATAACCTCCTTAGGCATCAGGCAAATGAAGATGCTACTAAGCAAAATAAAGATGCAACTATAACCTCTTCAGGTGTCATACAAATAAAGATTATGCCTATAACCTCTTTAGGTGTCATGCAAATGAAAATACTACTAAGCAATAATGAAGATACAACCATAACCTTTTTAGGTGTCATGCATATGGAGATGCTACTAAGCAAAATGAAGAAGTGACTATGACCTTTTTAGGTGTCACACAAATAAAGATGCTACTAAGCAAAATGAATATGCGACTATAACCTCTTTAGGTGTTATGCAAATGAACATACTACTAAGCAAAATGAAGATACGACTATAACCTTTTTAAGTGTCACATAAATGAAAATACTGCTAAGCAATAATGAAGATGCAACTATAACCTTCTTAGGTGTCACACAAATGAAGATGCTGTTAAGAAAAATAAGGATGCGATTATAACCTTCTTAGGTGTCACGTAAATGAAAATGTTGCTAAGTAATAATGAAGATGCGACTATAACTTTCTTAGGTGTCATGTAAGTGAAGATTACAACTATAACCTTTTTAGGTGTCACACAAATGAATATATGACTATAATCTCTTTAGGTGTCACACAAATAAATATAGAAGCTACTAAGAAAAATGCTACTAAGTTTGGGGATGCTACTAAGTAATGTGGAAATGCTACAAAATAGTGGAAGTTCTTTTAAGCAATATGAGGATGCTGCTAAGCAATGTGAATGCTTTTAAGCAATGTGAGGATGCTACTAAGCAATGTGAATGCTCTTAAGCAATGAGAGGATGCTACTAAGCAATGTGAATGCTTTTAAGCAATGTGAAAATGCTATTAAGTAGTGAATTTGAAAATGCTACTAAGCAATAAAAGTGCTCCTGAGCAATGTGAGGATGCTACTAAGCAATGATGATGCAGTGATGAGGTAGTAATAATGATGCAGTAATGATGATGTCACTAATTATCATGTTATAGATGTCACTTTGATAATTTTGAATAAAATGTACTTACTATATTTCTTCCTATTTTTCTTCTTTGGGGAGGTGTTGAGTTAAGACAGTAATATTGTGCATGATGTCTTCAGATAGGTAGAGCTCACATCAGTGTGATTTTATATGAGTTTTATGCATGTCTTGTGCTCAAACAGAGGTTCGACACTTGAGGAATGAGTATGCAAAGTCTTAGAGTGCGCACATTGTCAGTTTGGAGCCTGTAGGGGGTTGAAGGGCGCATCGCCACGCTTATGGGGGCACGTGGTCACTCACCTTCCCCCTATCTTGTCTATATAAACTTGAGTTCTTAAGGCTTAGGGAGGCTTCTTCTGATCTTCTTTGATTGTTTTTTCTTTGATTGTTTTTTGCCTTTTCTTGATTCCTTTTGAGTTTTAGACATTTTTCTACTTTTTTTCTACTTTTGTAATTTTCTTTACTTTGAATAAGATGGAGTTTCCCAACATTCCTGAGAATCTTGAGGATATCCTTGATGATTTGGGTGTTGAGGGTGACTTCACAAAGGTTACTAGTGCTAATACAGGGACTTCCACTATAGGGACTAGTACTGATGGTTCTAAAGGTCCTTAATCTTCTAGTCTTTTTTAAAGAGCTCCGATCCTCGTAGTTCATAGTTTGGAGACTTATGCTTGGATTCATCATCGTCACCAGGTAGGTTCTCCCTTGTCCTTTATTTTTTAAAGTTATTTAACTATCTATGCTGCTTTGCTGTCTGTTAGCTCTTACTGTACTTGTTGTTTTTTTGATTGAGGTTATTATTGCTTTTATCTTTAGCTCTGTAGTACTTGTTGTAACTATCTATTAATCTATAATTTTATTGCAAGCATTGATAGTCATTAGCTCTTGCTTTGTCTCTATAACTTTCTATTAGCACTTGCCGTAATGTTCTTAGCTTTTACTTTATTATTTTTTGTTCATGTTAAATGAAAGAGAGGAAGATGCTTTAGTATTTTATAACTGCATAAATATTTAATATCATACATGTTATTTGTAGCCTCGCAGGTCTGTCACTACATTGCCTAATAGTTTTAACAAAGTCAGCACATATTATTAGGGTCTCCCATTGTGTGTGAAGCAGATGGTTGTTGGAAAGGGCTTTGACAGAATTATTATTGTGCTATCTTATAACTTACATGCATCAAGTTAGGTTTCTATGTATGCATTGATTAAGCCATGTATGGATATGATGCACACTTTTCATTTGCCCATTGGAGACATAACTATCACTCTTTTAGATTTTGCCACTAGCTTAAGCTTTTTTGGGGAGCCTGTTTCTTTTAGTGAGGAGGACTTCTGTAGTGGCAATGAAGCACCTCATTAAGGAGTTACTTAAGGTGGTTGCCCTTATGAACTCTAGTTATTCGTACTTTATTCACTACACTAAGTTTATTTCTACTATATGGACAAAGTATGATGCTAATCTTATTTCATTAGAGTAGTTGGCCCATTATTTTCTATTCTACCTATTAAGTGTTGTCATCTTCCCCAGCCCTTCAAGTACGGGTAGTCTGTGGTTGCTAACTATTTTTAGGGACTTGGACAACCTATTGAGATATAGTTAGGGTACTGCCACCTTTGCCCACATGTACTCAGGTTTAGATGTAGCCTATAGTGGCTCGAGGATTTGCATATGCTTGTTTGTGCTGGATGTGAGTAAGAGTTCTTGTGTATGTATGTTCTTTTGCTCTTTGTCCTTTGCTTATTTTTCTAACCTTTTGAATTCTAATTTGTCAGATATAGGCTTATGAGTTTGAGGTTATTCCTCATTCAACTGTTGAGCATCTTTTGAAGGATGGTTTTCCTCATTATTCTTATTGGATTAGAAAGACCACTGACTTGATCAAAGATTATGTAGAGGCTTGGGATTATATGAGTAAGCTATCCCTTAAATAGGTATGCTTGATTTTATTGTATTGGTTATTTCATTTCTTGGAGATTCTTTATTAATTTTTGCTTTTTAAGCAGATCCTCCTTCACTGGTGGGTGATGAGATCACATCAGTCAATAGAGATAGTGACAACGTGGTAGTTGACAAAGTGGTGAGTACTACTTCCTGATCTTTCTAGCAAAGTATAGTATTTGGGTGAGCGAGTCCATTGTTGGTAGGGTGGTCCTTTCATAAGAAAAGTCCTTGTTCCTCCTCTTGGTGACATGTTTTGGAGTCATGAGTTCAGTTTAGATGAGCTTGCTACTGCTATAAGAGGATATTCTTCTAAGAGTCTCCTAGAGGGTGTAGACTTCCTTTATGCTGATGTGTTGATTCCAAAACTAATTGATGCTATGACTAGTAGGTTTATTCCTCCACCTCCAGCTCCTTAGGCAGATGAGGTTGGCCCTTTGGATTTAAGGACTAAGGCATCACATGGATCGTCGAGAGTTGCTTCTTCTAATCCATTGAGCTTTTATTCCTGTTTTATATAAGTATGTAGCAAAATTTATTAGTAATAAACTATAATTGATATGGTTATAAGGACTTATCTATAGCAATAGGGATCTCATTAGAAAAGATCAGGATCCTGCTTTAAGGAGGATGAGGGCACATTCCGTACTAAGGTGATTGCCTATGCTAGTAGTGTGGCTTTAAATAGTACTGTTCTTAGGGATTTAGTAGTTAGATCATCCTTAGTGTTGTCTAGGATGAATATCTTTAGTAGAGGAATGCTTTTTTATTTGCCTCATCCCAGCTATCCTTAGTCAGATGTTATCCCTCCTGATACTACCCATATTCATGCTTTATTTCACCTTTGTTTTATTTATTTGACTTGATGTCTAGTGTTTGACTTATTTACTTATTCTTTATAGGTCCCAATCTCTACTGCTTTGTACTAGTACACTGTTACAAGGAGTGTGCACTAGCATTTTTTAGAGTTTACAAGCAATCAAAGAGTATGCATTCTTTATTATACCTGTTTATTTATGCACATGTTTTATATATGTGTGAATGTATAACATGCAATTTTTATGTAATGTAGGCTGAATATCTCCTTGCTAGTCATGAGTGGGAATAGGAGCACATAGCTTATTGTGACTGAATTAGTGAGTTAGAATCACAGCTAGCATCCTTTGTGATGGATGATGAGGAGCCTGGATCGGATGATGGGGATGCACGAGCAGGATCGATGTTTGCTCCCAATGGTGGCCACAGTCGATGCAATTATTTTAGGAGCTAAGTGTAGGGCTTTTGGCTTGTGGTTGCTTTATTGTACTATTTTCCCAAGGTTATGGACTTTCGGTGTTGTATTGGGCATTTGTCCCATATGTGTTGTACGATGTATGTATGATGATAACTGTAGTGTTTATACTCCTTGTTGTACATTATTCTTGATGATGTTTATCATTGTTATTGTCTACCTCTTTTATTTTTCCCTCTTTTGCCTTAGACATCTCCTTTCGGAGCTTTTTGCACTTATCTAGGTTTTTTTCCTCCCTTTTTTGCCTAGGGTGTCTCTTTTCGGAGCTATTCACACATAACTGGGTTTTTTTCTTGCTTTAACGATAGTGGCTGATCTCAAGGAGATAGTACAGAGAAGATGGTAAGAATTACGGTTATGTAATGAAAGAAAATGCAAAGCATGCTTTATACAATTCATGATTATAGAAATGTATTACACTTTTTCAAAGACATTTTGCATAATTTCGCAATCTTTCTCATTTCACTGAAATCATTTAAGAAAAGCACAGGTGCATTCATAGAAATTTTGAACTTGAGGTTACCCATGTCCCTAACTAGCCTTCTTAGGTTTTCTAGTTTAAGTATTTTCTCTCTTTCCCTTATTTTTTCCTAGGTTGCCCATGCAAGGTGTTCAACCTAGCAGAAAGTCCCTAGCTTTTGCCTAAGCTACCATTTTTATGTTTTTAACTTAGTGGATTTTTTTGCTCTAGACGTAGTACTTCTTCAAGTGATCTGTATTGACAGGTTCAGAGAATTCATTGCCTTCAGAATCCATTAGCCTAACTGCTCTTTTTGATAAGACATGTTTGACCAAGTATAGGCCTTCCCAATTTGGTCTAAATTTTCCTCTAGGATCTAGAACATTCTACATTGCTTGCTTTAACACATAGTCTCATGCTTTCACACTCTTGTGTTTCACTTTTCTATTAAAGGTTTTAAGTAGCCAAACTTGATACAACTGTATGTGGTATAGAGCTTTAAGTCTTTGACTGTCTAAGAGAGTGAGGTTATCATGCCTCTATTGAGCCCATTGCACTTCCAGTAATTTAGATTCAATTGCTACCCATAGAGACTTAATTTTTATTTTAACTAGGAGTACTGCTTTTGACCCGTACACTAGTGAGAAAGGAGTTGCTCCCATTAAAGTTTTGATTATATTTCGGTACCCCCATAAAGCATATGGCAATCTATCTGCCCAGTCTCGGTGAGTGTGAGTCATTTTTGACATAATCTTCTTAATGTTCTTGTTTATGGCTTTGATGACCCCATTTGCTTGTGGTCAGTAAGGAAAAGTTTTATGATGTTCCCTTTTATAACTCCTTAGTAGTTCTCTAACTTTCCCTTGGAATTGAACATCGTTGTTAGAGATAATATGATGGGGGATCCCATATCTACATAACAGATTTAGCACTTGTTTGGCTCATATCCTTGTGAATGATTCTACTTTAATCCATTTTATGAAGTAATCTACTGTTACTAAGATGAACCTATGTCCATTTGAGGTTGTTGGGTGGATTTCCTTAATTATGTCTAATCCCTATACTGAGAAGGGCCATGGAGAAGAGATGTAATGTAATTCTGTTGGGGGAAGGTGATTGACATCCCTATGAATTTGACACTTATGGCATTCTTTTACAAATTTAATATAGTCTTCCATCATCGTCATCCAGAAGAACCCTTGTGACATAGTGGAAGCCTAGATTAAAAGGGATAAATGTTGCAAGCCATTAAATCCTGCACGATTGGCTATCTAGCAACCTTTTGTAACCTATTGATTTGTCCATATATGCCAGGAAATAGGCATCCAAGAATTTATTGATTCAAAAAGAATACTGAATTGGGAAAATAATAATTTTGGATTAATTAATTCAATACAACTATCTCAAAACAACTTAAAGAGATGAATAAATAGTGTTTAGGGAAAAGCTGAAACAATGCAAAAGACAAAAAACCCTAAAAATAACATAAAAGTTCAAATGAAAATATAAATCCCTAAACGATGGAATTTGGGCTTGAAGTTGGGATGTTGCAAGCATGGCCTTTAACATTTTTTTAGAGCTCTAAACTAGCTTCATTTTAATATATTATGGACCTTGTAGTTCCTCTAGACCTAGAAATTAGGGCCATTAGAAGCTCATGTGCACATTCTCATTTTGTCAAGCCCATCCATGAATGCCAATGCAATATGGTCCACATCACCTTGTCTGATTAGCTTCTTAGCTAGGATTGCTCCCTTCTTGTGTGGACCATAAACATCTTCATGTACTTCCATTACTTTTGTGGCCTTGATTTCATCTAGACATTAGAGTTATAACCCATCTGAAGTTCTTTTGTATAACACATGCTGGTACGATATAAATTTTGATGCTAATCATCGGATGACTGCCTTATATTTTTCACTTGCTTGATCAAGATAGGCTCATTCCTTCAAATATCTCTGGATGTCATAAAACTAGGGTTTTTTTAATTTTTTCTGTCTTCGCTATTCTTTAGTTCTTATGATAAGGTTGTCTTGATCTAAGTAGGATTAAAGGCTTCATGGGCATTTTGGATGGTCCTTCCCACACTGATGCTAAGGAAGCAAGTGCATGTGCCATCTAATTGTGGTTTCTGGGGAGATGGATGAATCTACATTTTTGAAAGGACATGGTAAGCAATTTCAAGTGATCCAAGTAAGGTTTTAAGTGCTTCTCCTTTAATTCCCATTCTTTTGTGGCATGATTGATTACTAGCATGGAATCTTTGAAGATTTCAACCTTTATAACAACCAGGGTTATCAATACTTCTATTATGAGTGCACATGCCTTATATTCTACTTTGTTATTTATGACCCTGAATTCTAGCTTCTTGGTAATCAGTACTACTTCACCTTCTGAGGATTGTAGTATGATCCTGAATCCTACACTAAACTAGTTAACTGCTCTATTAAAATACATCTACTATCCTTGAATCTTGATGGCAGAATTGAGGTCACTTAGGAAGTCTAGTTAGATTTCTTTTGAGTCTGGAATGGGGTTAAGAGCTAGAAATTTAGCCATTACTCTTTCCTTTACTACTTTTTTAGTTAAATATTGCACATCAAATTCTGTCAATAATACTAGCCACTTGGCAAGTTTTCCTATTAGAGAAGGAGCTTCATAAAGGTATTTCATCAGATCCATTTTAGACACAACTTGAATTCTATAGGACTGAAAGTAATGTTTAAGTTTCTTTATTATCCATACCATTGCCAAATATAGCTGTTCAACTTGACTGTACTTTTCCTTATGCGATAACATCTTCTTACTTAAGTAATAAACTGCATGTTTCACTTTCGTTTCTTACTCTTGGGCTAACATTGTACCAATTGCATTTCCTTCGATGGCCAGATATAGGGTTAGAGGTATATCTAGTTTAGGTGGTCTTAAGATTGGCAGGTTGGCTAGGTAGTTTCTGATCTTGTCAAATGCTAATTGACATTATTTGTTCCATATAACTGGATGATCTTTTCTGAGTACCTTGAAAATTGGTCACACACTGCTATCAACTTATTGATGAATATGCTGATGAATTGCAATTTCCCTAGAAACCCTCTGATTTCTTTTTATTTTTTTAGCATTGGCATTTCTCTGACTGCTTTTACTTTATCTAGATTTATTTTAATTCCATTTTGACTAATAACATACCCCAACAACACATTTCTTTGGACTAAGCCTGAGACTATGCTTTTTGACTCTTTTGAGGAACTTTTCCGTATTGAATAGGTGTTCTTCCCTGGTCATTGACTTAACCATCATGTCATTGATATACACTTCCACTTTTTTATGTATAATGTTATGGAACATTGTAGTTGCCATTCTCTAATAAGTTGCAATTGTATTCTTTAAACCAAAAGGCATTACTTTGTAGTAATAAGTTCCCTATTCTATTATGAAAGTTATTTTGTCGATAATGACCATTACAATATGATTGTACCTAGAGAATCCATCCACGAAGGAGTACATTACACATGCGATGGCACTATTAACTAATATATATATATGAGGTAGTGGGAAATCATCTTTCAGGTATGCCTTGTTCAAATATCTGTAGTTGACACAGATTCACACCCTTCCATCTTTCTTTTGTACTACACTACATTCGCTAACCATTTCAGATAGTCTACTACCTCTAGGAATTTTGCTTTGATTTGCTTCTCGATGTTTTCTTTTACTAGTTGGACCCATTTCGGTCTAAGTCTTCTCAATTTTTGTTTTACAGGTTTGCACTTGTCTTTCGTAGGAATGAAGTGTTGAGCAATGTCCCTATCAATATTGGGCATATCATCGTACATCCAGACAAATACTTTGAATATTTAATATTTTTTCAATTTGGCTCCTCTTTTTAAGGGTAACATCTTTCAAAATATGCAGAATGCATGGTTTAGATTCTATGCCAATGTTAAATGATTCAGTGCATATGGAATGAATGTCAAATACGCTAATGTTTTGATCAATGCAATGCACACTACCATAAGGAAAGACATCAAACAAGTAACCAAAAATTTCATCATCAATAGTGTCTTCAAATAAAATTTCATTGATGCTTGATTCGAGGATGGCAGCAGCTTGAGCATAATTGAGAGTCTCATTCTTAGATTCTAGCTGCAGATTTTTCATCAACTCATTAATGTCAATTTCAGTGACTATATCTAGTAAGTGCTTCCCTTTGATAGTGTCATTGAAGATCCCGAATCCTGGTTTCTTAACTCCGTTGCTTACCCATTTCTCAGCTTGCCCTTAGTATACTTATATTAAGCTTTTAACCACAAAAGGGATCATCTTCTTTATCCCATTATCTTTTTTAAGATCATACCCTAGACCATGTCTGTTGGTTTGTCCTTGAAAGTCTGGAAATTCTATGACACTAATGTACCTTTCTCCAAATCCCATTCCAAGTAGTTATTACATCTTTTTCATTATGGCAGCGACTTTGGGATCAACATGACTGTCATTGATTACAAAAATATGAAATCCTAGTGGGACCATATTCAAGTAGGCAATAATGTTATTTATTTTAGTTGGGATGGTAACAACTTTCCCATTCAGTGGGAATTTGATTTTCTAGTGTATAGTGGAGGGTATGCCCCCTAGTGGGTGGAACTTAGGTCTTCCTAGCGGTAGGGTAAAATTTAGAGGAATGTCCAAGATGGTAAATTCTATTATTGATTCGATATCACCCATTATAACTACTACTTTGAAAGTTCCAATGATTGGATTTTGTGAATCATCATAGGCTCTTATGACCATGTTGGATTCCTCTAAGTTTTCAACATTCATCCTAAATTTATGTAGCAACCTTAGGGGGTAAATATTAATAGTGGATCTATCATCCACCATAATGTAGAGATTCTTCTTAAACCTGAAAATTGCTTGTATGAAGAGAGGATGATTGTGGACCCTTTCTTCGAGGGGAAATCTTCATCTGAGAAGGTGATTGTGTTAGAAGGAGCTTTCATCTCATAAGGTGAGGCATTAGTGGCAATCTTTGCTTCATCTAGTGCTCTGATTGGGGCATCCCTATGCTTCTTAGAGGCCATGAGTAGGTCCCAAATACTAGCTTGTCCTTAGGTTTTCTTAAGTTATTTGAGGACAATGCCTTTCTCTTTGATTGGAGTGTCATCACTTGACACTTTTTTTCTTTTAGATGGATCCTTTTCTTTCTCAAGAGGTTGATACACCCACCCACTGTGAGTTATATGATTGACTTCTAGTATGGGTTTCTTAGCTGCTTGCTTATCTACTTTTGTATTACTATTCTGGTCCTAGGAAATGATATCTGGATCATTATCCCATGTATCCTTTTTAATTTCTTTGTCAGAGCCGTACCATATATTGATCCCCATGACCTATAGGTTTTGAAGTTGAACAATACTGACTACCTCATCTTCATTGTTAAATTCTTTTCCCTATCCCGAGGGTACTATATCTTTTAAGTGATATAAGTAATAAGGGGGTACTGTGTACTTGACTTTATAGTCAAAATTTTCAAAAGGCTGGCATAGTAAATCCCATACTTCATGTTCATTATTAAGATTTTCACCTATGTCTGCTTCTTGTGAGTAAGGGCAATCAATTACTTCACCATTCATAGGAAGAGCTGTATCCTTGGTTCTTTTTTACATCATCAAGTAAGGAAGGAACTTTCAAGGCATTAGAATGTATTTGAAGGTAGAAGGACATTATTCATTTTCATTAGAGTCATAAGGTTCAAGAATAAGGCTCAAGAACTCCTCTTCTAAGATCATCAAGAATTCTTTTCCTTATTTTTTATAAAGTTTATCTTGGGTTTCTTGGATGGTTTGGAGTGATTATTCAATAAGGGCTTATGGTAGATTAGAGGAGATCATGTTGATGATTGGTGGAGGCATGTTTCAATAGTCTTGGAGATGATTGGTTTTGATGCTGGGTCATTTTTTTGGGTCATCAATTTTTTTAAAGTCAATGAGGTCTTGTATTGCATTCTTGAGCATCCTACATGCAACAGTGGTGTTACCGGGCATTTAGTAAAAGTGGCAGAATAGGTTTTGGTCAATCTGAGGGTGTAATGGGTTTGGAAGAGGCTTGGGTTCTTGAGGTTGCAAAAGTTTCTTTTGTTAAAGTCTTTAGAATACTTTGGATAGTGGGAGGTTGAAGTTTAAGAACTTTCTCAGTGGTTTGATGGCATTAATTGATGGTGGCTTATGAGTGTTGGGTTGGATTAGGTTTATTTCTATGGCTCAGGTGAAGGTGTTTTGAGTGTTTGATTGGGTATTATGGTGGAAGGTGTTTCTAGTTTGCTAAGATTCTTCATCTTTAATTATGATCCCAGCTTGATAGAGAGCTCTAAAGTCAGGGTAGTGAGCAAAGACTATTTACTTTTTAAAGTGTGGTAATGGTCCTTTGACTATTAACTTTATTTGTTCATCTTTAGGAGTGTGGTTCCTCATTTTGACTACCTTACCTTGCCACCTTGCAATATAATCAAAGAAAACTTCACTAGGTTTCTATCTCATGGTCTTAAGATCCCTATAAGTGATGTCTAACTGAGTGCTGTATTCATACTGCTTAATGAACTTTTGAGTTAGTAGTAGCAAATCACTTTTAATTTTATCTTCAAGGTAAAATAACTATGTTTGTGGCCCTTCTGCTAGCGATGTGAAGAAGAATTGAATAATCTATGATTCTGTAAGTTTTTTAGCAGCCATGAAAGTAGTGTATTGCCTTAGATGGACCCTTGGATCCCCAGTTCCATCGAACTTAGCAAATTTTGGTAGTTTAAAATCATTTGGGAGTGGTTCATCTTTGAACAATGTTAAGTCAGTGAAGCTTTTAGAGCCATAAGTCCCTTTATCTTTAAAGAAAAATTCCAACTGAGCCATTATATTAGCCAACAATTTAACCTCCCATATTGATTTAGGTTTAGTCATGTTAATAATTTTTGTAGCTTTCAATGCGTTTTCTGAGATCCTAGTAGTAATCATTATCATCATCAGCTTGAATCATAGTACAGGGAATTCCCTTTGCCTTATCTACCTTCGAGTGAATAGATGCAGAAGCTTTATTCAGTGGTGTATTATAACTGTCTTGACATTTCTAGCCTTAATTTAGGCTTAGAGGATTTTAGCTATGGTACTATTAGTGAGTAATTTTTGGATCCCCTGTTTTAGCCTATCTTCAAATTATTGATAGAAAGTATATTCTTGGTTGCTTATGTTCGAGTGTTGTATTCCTACACATTTATTAAGGTTAGCTAAATGGATGATGAATGCTTTAAAAGAAAAGGGTGAGCATGTATGCATGGGGTGGATGAAAAATCATATAATGAAAGATGATCATTTATGTAAGAAACAGTGGTTAGTATATGCTATCTATATGTATGTTGTGTATGCATGATTAGTTTTGAAAGATGGTTAGTATTTCCTGCAAAGTGAATAAACCAGTCACAATCGAGCTCTCGATTACAACCTTATTTCTCCATGAGGTCATTTAGTCTCTTTCTTAGGTGGGTTTTGAACCTATAGTCATTAAGGGACTATAGTTCCACTCTTAAAACTAGGTTGTTTCAATTTATGTTAATTAGAACCAAAAGGTAAACTGATGAATGATAATTAAATGTACTTAAGGTAATAATGTGATGCCAATGTGAGAGTCAATTGTCAGGTCTCAAATGATATCCAAAGCTTGTATGCGCCCATATGCATAGGGCCAAGGTCAATTAAAAGAGGTCTGAGTTCTTACCCCTATATTGATATTCGAAATATTTACTATGAGTTATGAAAGTATCATTCGATAGTTTACAGTTTGATTTTGTCGACATAAAGGTCCACAATTTGGTTGAATTCCTAACCCGTTCATTTGATTTGATAAGAATAAATGGACGATGTATTATAGGTTCTATCATTGTGAGACATCATTATTTGCTAGTTTACATGGACTATTTAGGCTAAGGTACATTATTCTTATCATTCCTCATACTTTGGACTCATACAAAGTAGACAAGAATCACATGGATCTAAGCATGAGCATTTTATGAAAATTAACATTAAAACATCATTCAATGATAGACACTAAGAGAGTCATGTCATTTATGAATATGAGCTTAAACAGACAGTATTAGGATAAGGATAGCATGCAAAACTTAGTGGAATCCTAATGGAAGTTACTATTAGTTTATCTACATGGGCTGAGTCAGGGTGAAAGGCTAAGGGTTCCTTTAGCGAGAATGCTCCCATATGACTAGGGTTATGGACGTTAGTCAATGAGTCTAGCTTTCTTTTGATAACTCGGGTCGCCTCACTTTAGGACTTGGGTTACAAACTTTGGTCAAATGTGCTCGGCAATATAATGAGTAAAGGCTAAAAGTGATAAATCTGAATCGGTAACCCTATGCTCGAGTGGAACTATAGTGGATCAATTTCCATCATTGTCAGCTGATAAGGACCAATGGTGCACATGTGATGTGTAGTGCAAATGCAATGGTGAGGGGCTTTATACTATTAATTATGCATAATGAGAAATAGTCATTTTCGAGTTGATCTCTCTTACTTAGAAGTCTCAAGTGGAGTCACCATTATGAACAACCTCGTTTGTTTCATTTTGATTTTGTGTTTTATTTCAAAGGGACATGACAACTTTACCGAATAGGGATAAATGATTGGTTTTAGGAGGAACGAGATGCTTTTTTATTTTATGGAGTCGCCACCTAATTTTTAGAAAATCAAGAAAAGAAAGTGGCATCATTGAGTCACTCAATAAGTATTCCCCAAGCAGATATTTTTGAGTCTAGGGGATTGCATATACTTTATAACTATTTCTCATTATATGATATGCAATGTATAGTTACCGCAACACTATAGTTTTGATAATGACAGTTTATATAGCATTCATATAATACATTAGATAATGAAATATAATAAAGCATGAAATATCATTATTACATCACTTTCCTAAAAAAAATACATAAAAAAGGAAAAGAGATTATAGAAATATAAACCTAGCTTAGATATAATGAACCTGTAAGGTTAGCACAACTATCCCTGTAGCTTGCTCGATCATGCAAATAATGGAATAAACAATGAACACTCAATCAATTAAAAGAGTAAGAAAAATGTAAATAATCATGCATGTTTACAGTGATTAATATGCTATGATGATATGTGATGATGATATAAGGGGATGTATGATGACATCATTGGACCGAGAACATGATGGCCCTAGTCCAAAATGCTAACTTTTCACATTATTAATATATATAGTGTGATTTCTCACATTTCAAAGTAGAGGATGCATAATGATGATATGGAATGAGTGGAAACAAAGCATAAGTTATTCATATAGCATGCAAATTGCCAATCTCAACATGCAAGCATAATAAATTTCACAAATATTGGCGACAATAAAGGAAAATTCAGTATGATAAAACAAATATGCTAAAATGATTGTATGGTCCTCAGATTTAACTAAGCTTGTATGAGTTTTAAAGCTTTAGCTTCTAAGGATTATTAGGCTCTCCTTGTCGAGAGGTTGAAAATGATGTCTAGAATTATGCAAATTCGTATACCTTTGAAGCATGATTTGATAAAGGTGAGGCTAAGTTTGGTGGAAAGGAGGTCTAATAACCTAAAAAAACATAGTGGGAGAGCTACAAGTGTGTGGAAATGGGTTTCCAGTGTCGTCGAATGGACAAATTTTTTAGTGTGTGGGTTATTGTCAAAATGAGGTGTAGAGATCCCTATTTATAATGCAAAGGTCGAGGAAGGGGTGTGTTAGTGTGTGGTCATATGCGTGTTCCTGGAATGGAGTATGTGGCCATGTAAAGTGTGCGTGGCTACACGTTTAGTGCATGGTCACACACTTTTGTGTGATGTGCACATGCTTTGAGGCTTTTTTAGGGCTTTTTAAGGTTGGTTCCTAGGGTTTTTAGGCCTTTCAGACATATTTGCAAAGTCCGTTTTGTCTAATTCGGCCTTGATTTTAATGCATGACACCTAGGGGTGTTCGTGGCTACGTGTGCACTTCTAAGTAACGCATGCTAATCCTTGGGTTGTTTTGGACCATTCTGGGGCCACTTCCTAGGGTTTTGGAGCCTTTTGGACGTGTTTCCAAAGTCTATTTTATTAAAATTGATTTCTATTTTTTCACAAAGTTGGTTCTTAGTTTGATAAAAAGTACACCAACTCAACAAACTACACGTTCCAAGAGGAGATTGCTTGAAATAAGCCTTTTATTGTTCCAATAGTTCATATTTCATAAGATCGGAGCACAACTTAATGGCTTAGTGATCGATTTTGCACACCGATGGAACTAATTAAAGTTTTAGGGTTGGACACTTAAAAGATGTTACGAACGAGTAGACTCTAGTCATATTTAAAGATTTGTTTCATTATTGGACCTTTTTGGGGATAGTTAAATTTGAGCCTTCTTAACCCATGCAACCTTAGGTTACTAATACCGGTACCACTGCTCATATAACATCGAACTTTGGAGCATTACACTTATCTCAGCCATTTGAAGGAACTGATAAGCTTTATGTTGGTAATGGTTAGAGTCTACCTATTTAGAACACTAGTACCTCCTTTATTTCTACTTATGATGGTTCTTTTTCATTATCAAACACACTTTATGTGCTCACATTATAAGACTTCTTCTTTTTGTTCAGAAATTCACTAAAGATAACAAATGTTTCTTGGAGTTTTGGCCTTCATTCTTTTTTATTAAAGATCATAAAACCTGGAGAGAACTACTTCGTGAAGTGCTTGATCATGGCCTATATTAACTACCATCTTAGATTGCATTTTCTAGTGGAAAAGGTTCCTTTATCTCTATAGCATTCTCGGCTTGGACATCCATTCTTGAAGACCACTCAACAATTGTTGTTGCTAATAATCTTCCTATTCTAAAGAATTGTAATAATACGCCTTATCGCTTTTGTTTACTTAGGAAATCTACTAAACTTCCTATGTTCCCTATTGAACATCATAGAAAACGTCCATTTGATTTAATAAATTCTGATGTTTGGGGACCATTCCCCACTTTGTCCAATCTTGGTTTTAAATATTTTATTATTTTTGTCGATGACTTCACAAGGTACATATGGATATATTTCCTAAAATAGAAAAGTGATTGTCATGACCCAAAATAGGGACCATGACCGGCACTAGGGAACGGAAATTCTTTCGAATCCGGAACCCGTAGCAAACCTAAAAATAAAATAAAACATGCAATAATAATAATAACATAAATAAAATATTTTGCAACGTAAATAAATTTCATAAATAATAAAATAATAATCTACCAATGTATTTAAATAAACAACTCATCTCATATATAAATAATATCTTTTAAATACAAATCTCAGTTCAAATATTTATAATATAAATCTTATACAATCATAGTACATAAATATCCCAATTGACTACAACTACTGCAGTGTCTAGATTATAAAATAAAATTAAGTAAGCAGTTTACAGAATAAAGCCGGGGCAGAAGAAATCCGGCATATGGGTCTGCTACTGAGGTATGAAGACGATGACTCTCTTGAAAAAAAATATCAACGGAGGGGAGTCAGACCTCACTGAGTGAATTGTTATAATATATTTACATGCATAGCTAAATGACAATGCACACATTCAATAGTATATATAATAAATATATATACAAGCAAATATACACATATGCAGCAAAATCATTTTATATATTTTACTGAAAATAATATCTATTAATGAAGGATCAAATAGAACCCTAGAAAATTGCAACCTCAAACAGTGTTAGACAACACTCTAGCCATACAGGCTCACTTGTTCTAAATAATTTCACTTGTTCCATTTAGACAGTAGACTGACCCCGAGACACTAAGTCAACTGAGCTCCAGTAGTTTGATTGTCAGTGTGATTGGCCCCGAGACACTTGGTCAACTGAGCTCTAGCAATCACACTCTTAAATCACATCTCACATCAAATAATTCAATCCGATCATAATCCACAAATAGGTTAGTAATAAAGCCTAAATGCTATCGGTGTACCGATACGTACTCGGTCCTAGTGCTGCCCACTAGGTAGCACGTTCTATTGATATCCTTCATTTAAATATAAAACATACATTCATAAAATCAATGATGGATGATATTAAATAAAATAACAACATAAACTATATATATACTAGAAATATACCAAAAATAAACCATGTATATTTCGAGTATATATACGTCAAATAAATTCAATTTATTTACAAAATAAACTAAAAATAAACCATGAATATACCTAAAAACATTTTAAGAATAATTTATTTATAAAACATGCATATAATTTAAAATATACCAAAAATAAACCTAAACAATTATTAAACCATATATGCATATTTTATACAAATAAATCATACATTCTAAAAACATGCATCCTAAAACATGTATATATAAAATAACAACTCACTGTTATTGCACTCCTCGAGATGGGTCCGATAGGCTTGGTCCACTAGTTCTCGGTCTCGGCGTAACTAAATAAACAAACGACAATATGAAATTAGAATAATTCTAACGGAAATTCTAAAAACTCGATTTAGAATTTTAGACACATAATTAGAATAGGAATTTCGACAGGATATCACGTTTTACGAGAATTCGATCGGACATTACATTTTACGAGAATTCTACTACTACTACTACTACTAACGAGAATTCGACAGGACATCACGTACGTTTTACTACTACTACCACTATACGTTTTACGAGATTCAACCGGACATCACGTTTTACGAGAATTCGACCTACTACTACTACCACTATTACTACTACTACTGCTGTTGCTACCACTACTACTATTACTACTACCACTACTACTACTACTACTACTCCTACTACTACTACTACTACTATCACTACCACTACCACTACCACTACCACTACCACTACTACTACTACCACTAGTATTACCACCACCACCACCACCACCACCACCACCACCACCACCACTACTACCACTACCACTACCAACATTGTATAATAAATATCCAAATAAAAATATGCAAATAACAAAATTAACATTGTATAATTTCAAATTTTATAAATTTTAATTAAAATATGTTGTTATTATCATATTTGATAACTTATTAATTATTATTTTTTGTAAGTAATATAATCTTATTCATGTTATTTAAAATTAATAAGCTAAATAATATTTTTTTATTTAATAACTTATTAATTATTATTGTTATTAAGTAATATAATTTTATTGATATTATTTAAAATTAATGAGCTAAATAATATTGTTATAATTATTATTTTACTATATAATAATATATAGACATGTATTATAGATAAATAAAATGACGTAGTGTTGCCTAAAACTACGTCGTTTTGATTAAAGTAAGTAGTGATCTTACAAATAAAAATAAGAGAAGATATGTTTTTTTTATTAATTAAAATATATTGCTATTAATATATTTAATAATTATTATTGTTATTATGTAATTTAATCTTATTGATATTATTCAAAAGTAATGAGGTAAATAATAGTATTAAAATTATTATTATTACTCTGTGTGTGTGTGTATATATACATATAATAACCAAAACAACTTATCTTTACCCAAAACTATGTCATTTTGATTTGTGGATAATAAATATAATTTTAATTAATAATATAAATTTTTTTACTATTTAAATTTTCAAATTCCTATTTTGAACTGTACCATACCGATTTGTTTCTATAGAATCGAATATTCGCACTGAATCATCTTGAAAAATGAAGTTGTATCAGTATAGAGATTTTTAAATTAGATGCTGATACTAGAGTTTTTATTTTTAAAATTCTTGAAATAGGGTATGGTTCCAAAGATTTTAAATTCTCGAATTTTTTTTACCAGTGCTCACCTTTACCTTTAGGTACTTCATCCTTATCCCCATCTTTCACCTTTAATTCTACTTCTCCGGTATCCCTTTCAAATCCTTTCAACCACACACATCTTCTTCTCCTCTATCCTCATCATCCTCGCCCGAAACTTATCTCCACCACCTGGATCGAAATTGGTTGTTGACGCTATTATTAACCTGCTCCATACCCATCCTAAACTTCTCCACCTCGCACCCATCCGATGACTCTTCAACTCACCACTCTATAAAACAAAAGCACTTCTCACTGTCTGTTCCCCATCCTAAGAACTTAAACCACCAAACTTCACTACTGCCAACCAAAATCCAAAATGGCAAGCTGCAATGAATGACTAGTTTGAGGCTCTTATCTAAACCCACACATGGCAGCTTATTCCTAGACCACCTAATAACAATGTCATCGACAACAAATGGGTTTTCAGAATTAAATGGATTCCTGACAATCTAATTTTGCGATACAAGGTAAGATTCGTTGTCAAAGGATATCATAAACAAAACAGTGTGGACTTTCAGGACATATTCAGTCCTATAACCAAAACAACTACAATTCATTTAATTTTATCCTTAGCTACTATATGCATTGATGGCCTCTTCAACAAATCGATGCATCTAATGCCTATCTATATGGTTTCTTGGATACACCAGTCTACATAGATCAACTGCAAGGGTTCATTAATCCAGTTCACCTTGACTATGTATGCCTTCTTCATCGCTCTCTTTATGGTTTGTGTCAAGCACCTAGAACTTGGTATCATCGCCTATATAGCTTTCGTCAGACACTAAGCTTCACTAGTTCTCAGGCTGATAAGTCGTTATTTATTCTTTACCAAAATTCAGATGTTATTCTCTTACTTGTTTATGTCGATGACATAATTCTGATTGCCCCTTCACTAACACTGCTTACTTATATTTTTAATGCTCTCAAAGGTGAATTTTCTATCAAAGATACCAATGCTCTCACCTATTTTCTTGGTGTTCAAGTTCAACTCAATGACAATGGTATTACCATCAATCAATCCAAATATCTTGCTAATTTACTTTATCGAGCTAGCCTAAATGAAGCAAAAGGTTGCTTAATACCCATGTCCACTTCTCCTCCTCTTACAAAAATTATAAGTTCACCTTTATCCTGCCTAGAGCTCTATTACCCACCTGTCGGCACCCTTCAGTATGCTACCTAAGCTGCGTAGATATTACTTTCTCCGTGAACAAGCTCTGCCAATTCATGCACAGTCCCACGAACCTTTATTGGCTTGCTTTGGAGCGCTTGCTTCGATACCTTAAGCACACCATCCATCACTTTTTATTCTTTAATCGTTCTTCATCCACTACTCTTTAATGCTTTATTGACAGTGATTGAGGTGGCTGCCCGAATGATCGACACTCCACTAACAGCCTTGCCTTCTATCTTGGTAACAATATCATCTCTTGGTGTGCCAAAAAATAGCCCACAATTGCCCGGTCTTCCTTTGAGAATGAATATAAAGCAATTACTAATGCCACAACTAGCTCCTATGGATAAAACACTTGCTTTTTGAGTTAGGTATTCAACCACACAAGCTAGCTACTATTTGGTGTGACAATGTAGGAGTTAATTAAATGTCCTCTAATCCAGCGTTCCATGCCTGAACTAAGCATCTGGAACTTGATTACCATTGTGTTTGCAAACAAGTTCTTCTTGGTTCCACACAAGTTTGTTTTCTATCAAGCAAAGATCAAATTGCCAACATCTTCACCAAATTGTTGTCTATTCGCCCCTTTCAACATTTTGCATCTAAACTCCGATTCCTTTCATCCTCTCATCCAATAGTTTGTAGGGGAGTGTTAAAGCAAAACTAATTATGTTATTCATTAGTTAGTTATAGACTTTATATACAATACAAACTCTTATTTTATTCAATGTAAATCTCTTAAACATCTTGTATTGAAAGAACAATTGAGTGAAGTACAATTTTACAAAGTTTACACTCTTGTGAATCCACCTAACTTACACTTTGAATTAGTTAGAACCTTTATAGTTATCGGACACAGGAGACATCCTAAAAAAAAAACTGAGAGACCATGAGTTAAAGTCTAGCAAACCTTTGACAGGAAGTTCATAAGCTGCAACAATGACAGGAATAGAACAAAAAGTCAAGGAGTAAGCACTGATGGTATGAACTTGAATAGCTAGAACTCCAACATCAATCGCAACATCACAAACAAAATTCATAAGCATATCTCTAAGAAAAAAATTAAATTAGAAATAATAATATATTAATTAATATACTAAAAATTATTCGTTTAAAATAATTAACTATAATATATTATTTTTTGAAAAAACTTAATAATTTTTGACAAATAAATAATTTTAAAGATTTGAAATAATGTAATATGTCAATATAAATATTATAATACTTCAAAAATTCTGATATATAATATTAAAATATTTTGATATTATATACATTAATATACAAATTAACAATAAAAGTAAGTAAAATAAATTTTAATATTTCAAAATTATTAAAACATTATTGGTGAACAAATAAATTTATCTAATAATATAATATATTAAAATAAAATTAGGCTTTAAATATAATTTGAAAAAATAAATTTTTTATTTTTCATTAAATGTTTTTATGAAAGTATGAACTAAATTGTTAATTAACTAAACTACTAGGAATTTGTTTGTAAATTTTATTGTGATATTGTTTACATCTTAGACAATAGAGATGTAAATGAAATTTTTAGGGCCAATTTGACCTTTATTGCAAATTTTAGGGGATGAATTCATGAAAACGCTAAAAAAAAAAAAGGCAATTTGAGCCTTTTCAAATTGTTTAAGAGCCAAATTGAACTTTATTCCAAAAAATTTATTGTAAAACTTTATTAAAAAAAAATGATATAATTTACAGACTAACAATATAAATAGAACACAAAATAAATAAGCCATATAAATAAGCCAAACTTTTGCAAGAATTCAAAAGAGTCCTAGTAAATCACTTATGAATTATCTTGGTACATGTCTAACTTACGAATCCAGAGAACTCATAGATCAATTCTTTGTTCCTCATAAGTATTTTTTGTGCTCATCAGTTTAATATCTTCGATCAAACGATCAAGATACCAAGAAGAAGAACCACCTTCTGTAACACTCTTTCTTGCTAACTCAGCCATCTTAGCTGCTGATTTTACAAACTGTTCTCTTTGGTCCACCATTAGATCATTCACCATCTTTTCAACTATCCCTCGGTCACACACATCCTTCATGTCAAATCCTAGCGTCCAGACCTCGCTAACAAACCTGCTATTGACCTGTTGATCACCAAGACAAGGCCAACAAATCATAGGCACACCAGCTACTATACTCTCCAAAGTTGAGTTCCATCCACTATGTGTCAAAAACCCACCAATTGCTTTATGTGACAAAACCTCTTCTTGTGGTGCCCAATTAACTATATATCCACATTCTTTAGGACCCACTTGAAGATCCTCAGGAATTTTGACAGGATCACCATCCTCATTGGTAATAGAATCAGGCCTTAGAACCCATAAGTAACTCTTCTTGCTGTTGACAATACCGTGCCACAGCTCCATGAGTTGGTCTCTTGTCACAAATGCAAGGCTGCCAAAGCTTATGTAAAGTACAGATTTGGAAGGTTGATTATCTAGCCATGATATGCAGCTTCTATCTTCCTTCTGTAGACTATTCGATAGCGAGAAGGATTGTTGCATCACTGTGCATCCTAGTTTTCTTTCTAGGAGCTCATGGAGAGGTCCGACGACGTAGGTTTCAGGAGAATGAGTGCGTACTTCGGATAAAATGGGTGCTTCTAGGTCTTCGAATGTATTGATGATTAGTGCTTTGGGTGCTTGTTTTTCCTGGAAGATTATTTGAAACTTAGGATCAGTAGGGTCACTAACTCGACAGAAACTTGGAAGGTCTCGACACCTGAGAAAAGCCTCCATTCCTGGTACTGTTGTTATCAAACGGTCCATATCTTCTTTTCCTTCAGTTTAGAAACGATCCCCATTTCATTAACTCAGAAACAGAACACTCATAGCATCACTAATGTATACAATTGAGTTGGTAACAGAAGAATTACTTAAGACAAATGACACCTACAGTGACTCATTATTTTATATTTACAATTAGAATATAAAATTTTACTCAAGAATTATTCTTCGATAATTCGTTAGAGTAATTCATGGTTTCAATTAGCATCCCATCGAACAGTAAAATCAAGTAATTCTATAAAAAATACATCTTTAAATTAAAAGTGTAGCTACACAGACAGTAATACATCATACCTTTAATGGGAAGTTCACCGGCTTCAACCATTCGGTGGACATAAAGGGTAGTCAAGTAGAAGCAAGCACTGGCAGGATAAAATTGAATATATGGAATTCTAAGCTTGGTGGCAACATCTTTGACAAAGGTCAAAACAGGATCGCCAATGATGCATGAAAATGGTGGCTTACTATCAATCAATATTTTTTCAAAAATTGGCTTGCTAAAAAAAAGTGCTTTCATTTTTTCTGCTAATAGCTCAGTCATATCGTTGCATTGTTGAGCATCAGTAGTCAGAGAATCAGGAATGAATTTGAATTCGAAGCCTTGATATGAGCTAAAACGAGCTTCAACATCTGCGTGTTTGAGTAGATCTCCATGGATACGCTCATAGTTTAGGAAGGTAATGTTAAGACCAGCAAGGCCTAAAAGTTCAGCTAACTTGAGCATGGGTCTCACATGACCTTGAAGTGGGAAAGGAAACATTAGTACATGAGGTGTAGGAGGAGAAGTAGTAGGAACACAAAGAGGAAGAGGAGGAATTGATCCCGGCTCCATTTTTGCATAAATGAAATTCTAGATAACAATAAAACACCCCATGTTTGAATAATTACTTATATCTATGAAATTCTGATTGTCTTTAAAAAAAAAAAAAAAAATCTAATAATCAACGAGACCGACCTTTTGACTATTTCAGATTTGTCTTTAAACAATGTTAGGTGTCGTAGATTAAAAAAATTAATTTTTAATTTTACCTCATAAAATTAAGATTAATAAATTAGTAAAAAGTAAAAAATAAAATAAAATAAAATTACAATTTGCAATGAAATTATTCACATCGCAGTAAAATTACTATGAACATACGAAATTTATTTTCTTTCCTATTGACTAGCATGCTTACCTGACCAAGTCTCATTTTCAAGTCTCATTCATATTTTTCGACAATTCTGTACTTCAATAGCCTCCAAATTAGACTTCTCCTCAGCCAGCCACACTTCCTAGCTGTAAGATTGCCAGATACCTTGCATGTCACTTTTAGAATATGAATTTTTGTTTAATAATTATTATTTGTTACCTCATTCATGTAGTGATTTATGGTTTCATTTAGCATCCAGTAGGTCAATGATCAATCATATCATAGGAAAATTTTTATTTTATTCTGAATGTATTACATGTATTTTTTGTAAAAGTCAAATGTAAACTACCTAAACATAGTTCACATATCTTATATTAAATATATATTTTTTCCTTTTTAAATATATTAAAAGCATTGATTAATTTAGACTGAGTCAAAAATTATAATAAAGGAATAAAATTTTGTTAATATATTTTTTCTTTAGTTATATTACATACATTAAAAATTAATTTTTTTTATAATGATTTAAATTTATATTTCAATTAAAGTCCAATTAATTATATGTTAAAAATAATTTTATCAAGAGATTAAAACTTTTCAATTTTACTTGAAATTTAGTTAACAAACACTAATAATTTAATCATCATGATTAATTTTGTTCCCTTAATGAAATAGTTAGGTAAATTTGTGAAGTGGGTGTCTGCCAATTGTGCTATATATCCATGTATTCAAGAAATGTGTGTATAGATGGAGGCAAGCAAGAAGGTGATTTTAATTGTGGTAGAAACCAGTTAAAAAGGCAAGGACATGGTATCAATTCTTATATTAAATATATTCTAAAAGACCAAAGAAAATCAATAAAGAGGGCAATGGAAGGAAACGCAGCAGCCATCCTGCAGTCACATAAGAGCCCAATAAGTCGGAGAGGTTTGTTATCAATCTCCATGAGGACTTGCCCATATGCTAAGTCCCAAGTCAACTCAACACATGAACATTCGTTATCAATCTCCATAATGGTATTTTTGTTTTATTCTAACTAAATATTGTTAAAAATTTAGATTACAATGATTCGTATTTTAGCTCAAAACTCAATTTGTCCAAATAATACAAACTATTCAAAAAGTATAAAACTCATACAGCTGTTGCTCTAATTAACATGTCTTTTTTGAGCTCATAGACCTTATATCCTCAATCAAACCATCCAAACAACAAGATGAAGATCCACCTTCTTTAACACTTCGTTTTGCCATTTCTGCCACATTAGCTGATGATCTCACAAACTCCTGCCTTCTGTTCACCATCACATCATTCACCATCTTTTCAACAATCGTTCTATCACATAAATCCTTCATGTCCAATCCTACCTTCCATACCTCACCTACGAACCTACTATTCACTTGCTGATCACCAAAATAAGGCCAACAAATCATCGGCACACCAGCCGCAATACTCTCCAGAGTTGAGTTCCATCCACTGTGTGTCACAAACCCACCAATCGCCCCATGTCCCAAAACCTCTTCTTGAGGTGCCCATCTCACAATGTGCCCGTTTTCTTTAGACCCAACTACAAGCTCAGCAGGAATTTTTTCAAGAGCTTCGCCATCTTTATTAGTAATAGTATCTGGCCTTATAACCCACAAGAACCTTTGCTTGCTATTAGCAATCCCGTGCCATAACTCCATGAATTGGTCTATTGTCATTATTGTAGTACTACCAAAGCTTACGTACAGTACAGATTGCAAAGGTTGCTCGTCCAGCCATTTCATACAGCTTCTATCCACCTCCAGGATACTGTTGGGGTTTGGATATAATTCTTGCTTACTGACCCTTGCTAATCTTGATTTTAAGAGCTCGTGGAGGGGACCAACGGTGTAGATTTTTGGGTAGTGAATGCGAATTTGGGATAGTGTTGCTGCTTCTAGATCTTCGAAGGTATTGAGGATGAGTGCTTGAGATTGTCTCATCTCTTCTGTGATCATTAAGAGGTAAGGATCTGAACTTTCTTGGCAAAAATTTGGAAGATCTCTTCGCCTGAGAAACGTTTCCATGCCTGGCACTTTTGTTATCAATCGATCCATGTCTTCTTTTCCTTTAATAATTCCATAACCAAAAAAAATTAAATAAATAAAATAAAATAAAACTACGAGTTGAAATAATTAAATACATATTTTAGATTTTGATACCTTCGACAGGAAGTTCGTGCGCTGCTACAATGTCAGGAATAGAAAAGAACGTCAAGACGGAGCAAGCACTGATGGTATGAAATTGAATAGCTGGAACTCCAACTTCAGTGGCAACATCATACACAAAACCCGTCACCATATCTCCAATGATACAATTAACCGGCGTAACGTTATTCAAATCTATTAGTATCTTCTTGAAAATTGGTTTGCTCTTTGATTTTGTTCCCTCCAATAATACCTTCACCGTACTAGCTGAACTTCCAG
The DNA here is from genome assembly GCA_947683625.1 of Mallotus nudiflorus. NCBI lineage: Eukaryota > Viridiplantae > Streptophyta > Magnoliopsida > Malpighiales > Euphorbiaceae > Mallotus > Mallotus nudiflorus. Next base: position 102,461 of record CANTUR010001255.1, read on the forward strand.
CTCGGCCGTCACTTGTCCAACAGTCTGGAATGGTTTTGAATTGGAATCCATGGTACTTGGCGAAACGAGCTTCGACATCTGTACAACGAACTAGATTATCATGGATATACTCGAAATTTAGGAAGGTGATTTTTAGGCCGGCAAGGGCTAAAAGCTCAGCTAGCTTAAGCATGGCGTTTACATGGCCTTGGCCTGGAGCAGGAAATATTAGTACATGAGTAGAAGGATCTAAGCATTGCTCCATCGTTGGTTAAGAGAAGGTTTAGACTATATTCTGCGAGCAAAAGACCATATGAAAAGTTGGGTGGCAGAGCTAATAATTTATAGTAAAAATAAAAATAATTTATTCTAAGACTTGTCGAAGTCGTGAGAAGTGGGGATGAGGTGATTGGTCAAACTGGGCAACCTACTCAGATTTGTCAGAATCTGGACTCGTTGCTCTATTGAAAATTCTGGCATTAAAGCCAAAACAAAATGCAAATAAGAAATGCCAGGTCATTTATATAGCTACTAGCTATATAAATTATATGAATGGTGTGTTAATGGAGGGAGAAAATTTTATTATGTAATCATTTTCTAATTAATTAACCCATTATGTATGGAGTTAAACATGTAATTTTAATTCAAAAAATTATATCTTTTAATGTTAATGACAACACTAGTATCATTATCCTTAGAGAAAAATGTACTACCATTCCCATATGTTGAATCTTCTCTGTTAAATATTGAAGAAACATTCCCTTATGTTGAACTGTAACAACAATATCTACAAATTTAAATGACCATTTTCAATTAAAATATAAATTAAAAATAAAAATAAAAATAAAATTAATTTATTTCAAAATTAATAAAATAAATAATCACTAGTATAATGAAAATACCATAATAGAGTTTAATATAGAATTAGTAAAATGTGAAAAATAAAAAAAGGTTTTAAAAGTTACTGATTTCCTCATCTAAGTCTAATACTGTTGATAATAAAATATGATTTTTACTACTTTTTACGTTAAATGAATAGAAAAATGAATTTTAGGTGAAATATAATTTTTGGTAGAGTAAGAGATGTTTACATGAAATTAAATTATTTTAAATGAAATAGAAAAGGTGTATTTTAAATTAATTAATTTTAAAACATTTGTATGAGTTTCTGTGTTTAAAAAAAAAAAAATTAAAGAGGGTTTTCTCTAGATTTTTAGAGAGATGTTTTCTTCTTAAGGTTTCTAAATAGGTTACATTTATTTTGGTTTATATAGAGGTTATCTAGGGTTTCTAGAGGGGTGGAAATGAGTATGTATGTTTTTGAGTTTATATGAAAGGATGATATAAAATTGTGGGTTTGAGTATTTTAATCAACTTAAGAAGAGCGACAGTTTCTTTCATTGGTATTTTATCTCATACAATGAAGAATTGGTATCTTTTCATAGATGTAGATAGTTAAGCGCCAAACCATGTAAATTTTGTGCGCTCTTATTTTTTCTAATTTTAGTTTTTATTTTAACATGTTTATTGATTGGTTTAATTGTGTGAATTTTTTCCAACAAGTGATATCAAAGTCTTAATTTTTTGGTTCAAATCAAAAAATACAATGGTTATTCTCATATATATAAATAATAAATACTAATAATGCACTTTTTTCTCATATTTTTTAAAAAATATGCTTTTTTATTTTGCTGATTTTTCTTGTTGAATTTATTTATTTTGTAAAAAAACCATCAATAACAACAACAAAAAAAAAACCCATAATTTTACAAAAATAACCATATTCATTAAATTTATTTAGCAAGAAAATCATATATTTCAATTTTAAAAATTTTAACTAATATTTAAAGAAATCAAACAAATAAAAATAGAACAAAAGTACATAAGACAAACAAAAACATGGACAATAATATAACAAAAACAAGAAATAACCAAAAAAATCATAAAATAGCATCAACAACTGTTGACCTTTTGTATGATCAAGGTTATGATCAATCTCAAATTAACCTTAATTTTAACTTTAACAATCAATCTTAGTTGCTAACGTTTATATTTAAGTGTATTTATAAATTAGGATCTTCTTAGAAACAAAATCATGAAGGAAACAAAGCAAGTGAAGCCTTGGTAGCAACTATCACGAGTTGAGTCCCGCCCAGGACCGAGCTTGTGACAAATCATCTCTAAACCAATATTGAGACAGTGCTGATCTTGGGCTCCATCTTGATCGAGACACTACCTGATACACAGCAATCTCGAGCGGGATCATTTGCACACACTAGTGTCATTATTAAGCAAAAATTGAAGATTTGGATAATGCTCATCCTGGGCTTCGTCCTAACTAGTATGACACTCAAGACCTTCATCACGAGTGGAATCCTGATTAGGACCAAGCATGTCTCTTTCAAAGCAATGGTCATGTTAGAGTGTAACAACTATATTTATTGAACGTCTTGATTGGGACTGAGGATATCTCGACTGGGATTGACCATTTCTTTGCAAAAAGCTTAAAAAGCATTTAATGAAGCTTGGAGAGGTTGAGGATGAACTTAATGCTCTCCAATAACTATAAATACACACATGAAGACTTCATTAAAAAAAAGACAAGTGATTGAACAAATTCTCTCTTAGAAATTCAAGTGTATTGTTATAGCTCTTTTAAAATTCATTATATTCTTTACACACTTTGAGTGTCGGTTTTATGTTAGGCTTAGGTTCTTCTTTTTCTTATTTCTTGGGTTAAATAGGGAAATGAGGAACTAAGTTTAGAAGAAATTGGTTTAAGTGTTGGCCATTGAAACACTTCAGTTTTCATTTTAAAAGTGAGCCAAGAAAACTCTTTGTGTAAGGTTATTAGTGAGCCTTAAAAACTCAAGTTGAAAATGTATGAGTTGAGCCTTGAAAAACTCTCTTATAAACCCAATCTAAGTGAATAGATTGGAATGCGTTGAAAATCCTAACTTGGGGGATAAGAATAAAATGGAGCTTTATTAGCTCAATAGGAATTTGTTCAACAACTTTGCCATCTTTATTAGTAATAGTATTTGGCCTTATAACCCATAAGAACCTTTGCTTGCTATTAGTACTCCCGTTCCATAACTCCATCAATTGGTTTATTGTCATTATTATAGTACTACCAAAGCTTATGTACAGTACATATTGCAAAGGTTGCTCATACAACCATTTTATACAGTATAAAAACTTGAAAGGTCTCGACACTTGAGAAATGCCTTTATTCCTGGTACTCTTGTTATCAAACGGTCTATATCTTATTTTCCTTCAGTTTAGAAACAATCCCCATTTCATTAACTCAAAAATAGAACACTCATAGCTAGCATCACTACTATACCATTGATTTGGTAACAAAATAATTACTTAAGATAAATGACACCTATAATGAATCATTATTTTATTTGAAGGCTAATAAGTGTAGCTACATAAACATTACATTATACCTTTAATGGGAAGTTCACCGACTTCAACCATGCGGTGGACATAAAAGGTAGTCAAGTAAAAGCAAACACTAACAGGATAAAATTAAATATATGGAATTCTATGATTGGTGGCAACATCTTTGAAAAAGCTTAAAATAGGATCACTAATGATGCATGAAAATGGTGGCTTACTCTTAATTAATATTTTTTCAAAAATTGGCTTGCTAAAAAAAAGTGCTTTCATTTTTTCTGCTAATAGCTTAGTCATATCGTTTCATTGTTGAGCATCAGTTGTCAAATAATTAGGAATGACTTTGAATTTGAAGCCTTAATATGACCTAAAACGAGCTTCAACATCTGCATGTTTGATTAGATCTCCATGAATATGCTTATACTTTAGGAAGGTAATATTAAGACCAACATGGACTAAAAGCTTAGCTAACTTGAGCATGGGGACTCACATGACCTTGAAGTAGGATAGGAAACATTAGTACATCAGGTGTATGAGGAGAAGTAATAGGAACACAAAGAGGAGGAGGAGGAGGAGGATTTGATCCTTGCTCCTTTTTTCATAAATGAAATTCTACATAAAAATAAAACACTATAAGTTTCAATAATTATACATATATATCTATGAAAATCTTATTATCTTTTGAAAAAATAAGATAAGTATAATAGCCAACTAGGCATGTCTAGTTTTTTTTTTAGTAATGTTAGGTGTTGCAGTCGATAAATTTAATTTTTAATTTTATCTCATAAAATTAAGGTAAACAAATTAGCAAAAAATAAAAAAGTAAAATTTTAATCGATAATGAAACTATTCACATCGCAATAGGTCACAACATGTAAAACTACTATGTTGAAGACCCAAACCCATAACAACCAAGAGAGAGAAATGAGTAAGAGGAGAAAAAGAAGCTAAGAAGGAGAGCCTCCAATGAAGACCCATAAGGTCCTTGATAACATTTTCTTCCTCCTTCTCTTGTGATTATTACTTTGATATATTATCTTGGGTTGTTATTGAATATTGGATAATGGATTATGAAGCCATGTTTGGCTAAGTTTTATTATTTTTGTTAGGATTTTTGGAAATCCATTTGAATTAAGTTCATTTAATAGATCTAATTCTTATTTATCTTGCATATTATGTTGAGCTTGTTTTGTGTTGTATTATGGCCAAATAAAACTTTTATTTAGATCTATACATTGAGAAATGGTGGATTTAATAGACCCATATATACTTGTTAGATTTATCAATGACTTGAGAGAGCTTGAGTAGATATAATCCTCTAGAAGTTTGCTTAATGCTTTGCAAGTTTGATGTTGTCTTATTTTATGGTAATGATGACAGTTAAACTGCACTTTGAGATTTAATTTATGCTTGTTTATGGAGATTAACATTACTCGAGAGAGAGTGCTAATTGGTTTATAAAAGCTTGAGGCGTGCATTGAACTTGAATTAATATATTATTTAACTTAAGTATAATGTGGTGTACAACTTCCTAACAATATGTTTTCATATTGATTCACTTCCTTATTAGTTGATTAGCTATAGGTTGATTTACATTCCTTTATTTGTTTGTTATTTAGTTTGTTAATTGCTTTATTCAAATTCTATTTGCAAGCTCTAAATACTTAATTAAAGCTAATAGGTGCTTAGTCTCCAATCCTCGTGGGAATGATACTTCACTCACTTTTATATTACTTGTCAACCCGTACACTTATAGTTAATTCGTATTGTTATTTGGTGAACAATAAGTTTTTAGTGCCATTTCTGGGGATTGACGGAGTTAACATCATAATTAGTGATAGTTTATTTGGATTAGAGCAACTTTTATTTTTAATACTCTATTTTTAATATGTTTTACTTTGTTTTAGGTGCTCTTGTTGCTGTGTATACACACTAGACGTACTCAAAAAGAACATTTGATTTTTATCTCGGACTTGTCTAAATTTGAGAAGGAGAATCATAAGAAAAAGAATAGTACAGCTGAGGAAATGGTAGAACAACAACAAAGAGTAGCTGAAAGAACTCTCTTAGAGTTCGCCATGCCCGAACTAAAAGGTTATCAATAGAGCATAACAAAGCCAAATGTTCAAGTTAATAGTTTTAATATAAAGCCTACACTTTCATAAATGATCCAATCCATAGTTCAATTTCATGGCTTGCCTTTAGAAGATCCCAATACTCATATAGACAATTTCCTTGAGATATGTGACACTTTCAAATATAACAGAGTGTCGAATGATGCATTATGCCTTTAACTTTTTCCTTTCACCCTTAAAGATAAAGTAAAATCATGGCTCAACTCGCAACCACCTACATCCATCACCACATAGGACCTCCTTGTAAAGGTATTTTTGGCAAAATACTTTCCTCCTATAAAGACGGCGAAAATCATAAAAGGCATCACCACCTTTCATCAATTTGAGACCAAGTTTTTATATGACTCATAGGAAAGATTTAAATAGTTGCAATAAATTTGCCCATACCATGGTCTTTCTAGGATGTCCTTATTTGAACCTTCTATAATGGTGTAATGAGGTCCACTAAAGACACAATTGACATAGTAGCTAGAGGATCTCTTATGCGAAAGACTATAGATAAAGCTTTTGACCTTTTGGAAGAAATGGCTAATAATAATTATTTATGGCATCAAAGAGACAAAGGGCTCCCAAACAATAAAGGAAGATAGGAGTTGATGTTATCACTTCTATTCAAGCTCAAATAGTAGCCTTGTCAAAGCAAATTGGAGATTTAACATCAAAAGGTAATGTTACATCACCTTTTTCTATGTTGTCTTATTAGCATTGCCATATGCTTAGGCTTGCTACTTTTGAGCGTGGTTTTAGAGGAGGAAATATATATAGAGATGGTGCATTGGAGAATTGCAGTTATGTTAGGAACCAATTTCAACCTAGGCAACTAAATAACCCTTTCTCAAATACTTATAATTAAGGTTGGGGAAATCACCCTAACTTCTTATGGAGCAATAACCAAAACACTTAAGCTTTTTAAACCAATTCTCAAAACCATCACAATCACTAGGATTCCAAGCACAACCAAGCAATGACAAACTTTTAGCCTTGGAAACAAAGCTTGATAAGTTCTTGATGTTGTCAAATACAAAATGACCAGCCAATAGGAAAATTAGAAAAGAATGGAAGCAAAGTTTGACCAAATTGTCAAGAATTAAACATCTTCCCTAAGCAACATAGAATTTCAGCTTAGCCAATTGGTAAATGTGGTTGTAATAAAGGCTCAAAGGCATTTACTAAACAATACAGAGATCAATCCCAAAGAATAAGTAAAAGTTATTACTCTACGGAGTGGAAAAGAGCTTCAAGGACCTAAATCAGTCCTTTTGAGGGATAATGATGTTGATGATGATAAAGAAAATTAAAAGCTAAAAATTGAAGAAATGCAAAGGAAAGCTCAGGAGAGTAAGTGTGATAAAGCTAAAGAAAAGTAACTTGAGAAGCAAGTGGAGCAACCACTTATTATTAATATATCCAAGTATGCTCCAAGATTGCCTTTTCCTTTGAGATAGAAAAATGAATAATGATGGGAAGTGATTTGTTAAATTCCTTGAAACTTTCAAAAATTTGGAGTTGAAGTTACCTATCTCAAAAGCTATGACAGAAATGCCAAAGTACACAAATTTCCTTAAAGACATATTCACCAACAAGTGAAATGGAATGTTAATGAGATGGTGCCTCTAATAAAAATGTGCAGCTCCATCATTTTAAGCAAGATTCTAATTAAACTCAAAGATCTAGGGAGTTTTATAATTCCTTATATTCTTGGTTCACAACAATTTCCTAAATCTTTATGTGACTTAGGAGTAAGTATTAACCTTATGTCTCTCTCACTTTTTAGGGAATTAAAGCTAGGAGAATTGATTAACACCAATATGTCTCTTTAACTTATTGATCATTTAATCAAAAAGCCATATGGAGTAGTTGAAGATGTGCTTGTCAAGGTTGACAAATTTATATTTCTAATTGACTTTGTGAGTTTGGATTTTAGGCAAGACAAAACTATTTTCTCATATTAAGAAGACAATTTCTCAACACTGGAAAGGCTTTAATTAATGTACATGAAGGCAGGATCACTATGCAAGTTGGAGAAGAGAAGGTGGAATATATGATGAATGAATTCATAAAAGATATGAAAACATATGAGCAACATATAAAAATAGAAGTAATGAAAGGCAAAGAGGTGGCGGAAACAAACCCAATCCCAGCAATGAAGCAAAACATAGCAAATAAAGAATCTTTGATACCCTAAAGGCAAAGCAAAGCAAAGAAGGCCTAACCAAAAAAGAACTTAGGGAAGAAGGTAATGCAAGCATTCAAAGTGTTATATGTTCCCAATTAGTGTGCTTATTCAAGGGACAAAATTATGCCTCAATTAATTCAAGATGACAAAGAGGAATATCAAGAATTACTTGATACTAAGGCTGAAGGATGCTCATCCTCCATACCTTATTAAAACAATGAGGAAGGAGTAGGGTGAAGCTAATGACCCTAAATAAGCATGGTTTCATTTTAATTTTGGTTTGCTAATTCATATTTTAATAAACTTAGTTTATGCTTTTAAAATATGCATTTTCATTTTTATACATTTGCAATATTGTTTATTTATTTTTTATCTTTTCAAGTACAATGATGATCATGCACTAATTCACGATTGCCACTTCCTTAATCTTGCTAAGCTTGGGTTTAACTAGCGATCGTGGATATGGGACAATTGCAAGCCCAATATGCCCATTTCTTTCTATCGCGATTGTTTCATAATCCACGATCGCAAAACCATGTGCACTAAATATTGACACCACCCATTTCCCTCTCCCTTTCTATTTTTTAAAATCCATGATCTCCACTTCTTGCAAAATCTTCTCAACTTTCCAAATCCTTTCTACCTACTCTTAATAATCACCATACCTTTTGCTTTCATAAACTTCACATTACCCATTAACCCTAAATCCCCAAATCACTTCATCCCTATTTCAATTTTCTTAATCCATCTATAAGCTCATCTCTTCTTTTCCTTCCATAAAAAAGCGCATCCATGTCTACCTCTATGTCTTACCCAAAGAAAAAAGCAAAAATAATATCATTCAGTACACCACTTCTATTAAATGGGGGAGATTTTACTAAGGAATATGGAGCACCATTTTTTATTCACCCTCACGAAAAAGGAGATAAGTATATCAAACTTATTCATCGCCCATTCATTATTCTTAAAAGATTGGATATGGAAACTTTAGAAGATATAAAACTCAAGGATAGGGTGTTTGAATTATGTGATAGATTAGGATGGAAAAATTTTATTGGGTTGAACCATGATGTTTATAAGGATTTGACATTAGAGTTCTACACAACTCTAAAAGTTTTTTATAAAACCCATAAAAAATTTGAGTGTCAGCTTAATGGTAACCTTATTATAATTAATTATAAAACCATGTTTAAGGTGTTTGGGTTTGCCAAAGGTGGAGTATATGTACCCCCAATGAAATAAACCTAAAGAATTTTGGAATGAAATTTCTTATAAAGAAGAGGATTAGGATCATCACGACACGCTAAATAGTTTACTTGAATATTACAGTTACATCATCATGCATAAGTTCATGTGCCATTACATTTTTAGGAAGAAAGAAAGCAATAAAATCTTTATCTAAAAATTGTTGATGATGTGGTATATGCATACCCGAACAAAGATTTCTAAAACCTACTTTATTCTTCAGACACTGTGGCATATTGCCTGAGCAAAGAAGTCATCAATCTCAATGGGACACATTATGATAGGTTTGGCTTTACACTTTCATGTATTTGATCCTCACAGAACTAAGATGCCTCCCATTTTGCAAGAAAAGATTAACTAGCTCATGCTTACCAAGGAGATTTTTTCATCAACAATAAAATTAAGGGACCCAAAAAATAGGAAATGTTATCACTTAACGAAATCTACTACAAAGAGGCAAAACTTGCCTAAACGAGTTGAGAGTGAATAAGAGGAGGATGATGAGGAAACAGAAGAACAACTAAACCCTCAACTAGCTCATTCATCTAATGAAGGATGAACTTAATTTTTGGCGAAGTTGGACATCTTCAGTGCCATAGTGGATTCTCGATTCTAGAACCTTGAAAAGTCAGTAAAGGACAAATATTATGAACTAAACGATAAACTCATCAACATTGAGACTGATGCATCATATCATGACTTCAAGCTTATGGAGTATTTCAAGGTTACGAGACATGAACGATTCCCATCTCCATCTCTACAAAAGCATGCTCCATTAACTATGAACTCCTTTATAAGGGAGAAACTTCTTTTCCCTAGTTCATTTTTTATTTTTATTTATTTTAGCTAGCTTTAATCATTTTTGTATTTCATGTTTATAATTTTTTCTTATGAATTTTTTTATTTTGGTTTTAAGTATGTTTATGGATAATAGATGTGTTATGTTTTGCATTTAGGTGCCCCACACATATCGAGGATAATGTGTCATTTAAGTGTTAGGGGGGAACAATTTTTTGCTTTTCATATGTATAGTTCTGGTATATAACATGCATTTTTGAGATATGGCCTAAAATTTTGAATTTTAATGCTTGACACTTGAAATTTTTGCGACTTATCATTATTTTGAGTATTATGTATGTTTGTGGTTTTGTTGAGCCTATGTTACTTAATCTTCTTTTAATGGTTAGTTTGAATTTCTTTTAAGCTTTGTTAACACTTTGAATTTAGAACTTTGAGTTTTTAATCTACTTAAGGCATGTTGTCATTCATTTGAGCATATTGTGAATTGATGTTTTGGAAAATGAATATGGTGAATGAACCAAACTCCTTTCTAGGGTTGCTCATAGTTGAATAGGAAAGGAATTATAAAAATACTCTCTCCCAATCCAAAAGAAAAGAGAATAAAATGTGCTAGGAACTTAAATTCCTATCTACTCCAATGTTCTTATATAAGAGTACAAGTATTCAAAAAACCCTCTCGAGGTGTTCACATTGAGTAGTTTAGGAAAGACGAGGAACTACTTAGAGAGGGAAGAGTAGCATAAATTAAAAAGAAAATATAGAGGAAAAGAGTTAATTTCCTTATGCAAAATTGAGAGCCACCTTAGTTTGGAGTCTTTTTAATTCATTTGTACTTTTCCTAAGATTTTGATTCATGATTATGTAATTTGTAATGGACAACATGCCTTTCACTTGGTAATATATGTTTCTCAACTTGATTTGTTAACTTTATTTTTAAGAATTTAAGCTAGCTATTAAAAGAAGATTGTGATGTGAGTTTGATGAAATTTGGATATACATTTTGTTCATTGCTTTGATAGTTTGTGTTATTGAGTTTGCTTGAGGATAAGCAAAGATTCAAGTGTGGGGGCATTTATTGGTGCCAAATTACATATAGATTTAGGACTCTTTTCAGCATTAATTCATTTATTTTAGGTAGCATTTAGCATAGGTTAACATATATGAATAGATACTTTTATATTTTTGTTTTGTTTTTATAGGGAAAAAGAAGTATGAAGGTGTTTTGATGGAGATGAGAGGAAAAATAAAAAGAAACAGAGCTAAGGAAGTAGAGCCTTATCATTGTCGCGATCGCGAGTGGAAGCACGATTGTTGATTGATCAAAGCATCATGCATTTCTAAATCGAGGCACTTTTACGATCGTAACTTATCCGCGATTGCAAGTTCTTGATAGTTGGACTCTCTACGATGAGCACAACATATATGTGATTGCCACCCCTTCTCTAGTTGCCCCTTTTTCACGATCATGGCAAGCTCATTTCCAACACAGGACATGCTGAGGTGGATGTTTTAAAAGAGCAAATCTAGGGGAGGTGAAGGGATGTTCTAGAGAAACTATAACAGGACAAGGACCATAATTTAGAGGAGATATTCTAGAGGGGAATCAATCTTGAAGATCTAAACTCATAATAACCAAAAGAGAGAAAGGAGCAAGAGGAGAAAAAGAAGCTAAGAAGAAGAGCCTCCATTGAAGACTCATGAGCTTCTTTATAACATTTCTTCCTCCTTCTCTTGTGATTATTACTTTGATATTATCTTGGGTTGTTATTGAATATTGAATATTGGATAATGGATTGTGAAGCCATGTTTAGCTAAGTTTTATTATTGTCGTTGATATTTTTGGAAATCTGTTTGAATTAAATTCATTTAATGGATTTAATTCTCGTTTATCTTGGATATTGTATTTGTTGATCTTCTTGTGTGTTGTCTTATGGCCAAATAAAACCTTTGTTTAGATTTTTATATTGATAAATGGTGGATTTAATAAACCCACAAATACTTGTTAAATTTATCAATGACTTGAGAGAGCTTGAGTAGATTTAATCCTCCATAAGTTTGCTTACTGTCTTGCAAGTTTGATGTTGTCTTATTTTATAGTGATGATAAGAGTTTAGCCATACTTTGAGATTTAATTTATGCTTATTTGTGGAGATTAGCATTGCTAAAGAGAGAGTGCTAATTGGTTTATGAAAGATTAAGACGTGCATTGAACTTGAATTAATCTATTATTTGACTTAAAGGTAATGTGGTATATAACTTCCCGACAACATATTTTCATATTGATTTACTTTATCATTAATTGATTAGCTATAGGTTGATTTACATTTCTTTATTTGTTTCTTATTTAGTTTATTAATTGCTTTATTCAAATTCTATTTACAAGCTCTAAATATATTTAACTAAAATTGATAGGTGTTTAATCTCTAATTCTTGTGAGAATGATACTTTATTTACTTTTATATTACTTGTACACAGTTAATTCCCATTGTTATTCGGTGAACAACAACTAGCATGCTTACCTTACTAAAAGGGGACCACTTTTTGTCCTTTCGTCCTCTATTTTCAAGTGTCATTCATGTTTTTCGGCATTGTTGTACTTTCAACAGCCTCCGAATTAGACTTCTGCTCAGCCAGCCACCCTCCCTATAAGATTGCCAGATACATTGCATGTCACTGTTACAATGTGAATTTTCACTTAATAATTATTATTTGTTACCTCACTGTAATAATTTATGGTTTCAATTAGCATCTAATAAGTCATGATCAATCATATTATAGCATCTAATAAGTCATGATCAATCATATCAGATTTTTTTTTAGTAGTCAAATGTATGGACAGTAAAAGAACAATTCAGCTATTGATTTTCTAATTCAACACACTAATCAATTTTAATTTTGGCCAGTAAATAAGCTTATGAAACTAAATTTAGAACGTTTGATTAAACTGTTGTATGTTGGACTTTTGAAAGATAAATTTTAAATACATATTAATATAGTTTATGCACATTTTAAATTGTTCTAAAATTAAAAATTAATTAAATAATTATTCTGAAATTAATTTTAAAATAAATATAAATCTAAAAATTTATAAGTTACAATCGTCTTTTTAAAAAATTGATAACTTATTAAAAACTCAATAACAAATAGGAATAAAAATAGTCAAAATTTGATCCATTTCCAATAGAGAAATACAAAATGAAATCATTTTTTTAATTGATGATTAATCAGATGATCTAAATGTAATGAAAAATATAATATGAGATGGTTATTTTATCTATGTATCTATATAAATATATAAAGCTGAGCATAACAAGAATTTTGATGATTGCGATAACCTATTAGATTGCAAGATTTTAAAAAGCGATGAAGTTGTTGGCTTCGGTGAAACACTGACATTTAACGGTTTTCTTGTGGATGTCGACGATCTCTGCATAGTGTTGATAACAAGATTGACGAGATGCCTAAACCTGGTTTGATTCGTCCAAAGAAATTTCGAAGTCCTTCAATTTCTTCTTTTGGTGCGTAGCGTCTGTGTATGCGTTTTGATTCTGTTTGGTTTTGTTTGATTTGATACTTTTTGTTTTTAAAAGAAATGTTTTTTTCGATTGCTTTTGAAAGATAAGAAGGATGATTTGGAGCAGAGAAATACAGTGGTGAATAATCTAAGTCCGTCAAAAAAAATGATTAGAGGTTTGTTCTATTCATATGTTATTTTCTTTTTTCTTCACTTGGCATTTCGAAAGAAAGAAATCAGAAAATGATATGATTTTGCAACAATTCAATTCAATTGAACTCTTGAGATTGATTTGTTTAAAACAAGTTTCGAAGTTATAAAGAATAGTTGCCATGTCAGAGTTCAAAAAGAGTGAAATGCAAAGGTATGGAGTATTTCAGAGCTGTCTAGATACAGGGAATCCCAGTGTCACAGGTTAGTTGTAGAATATGCTACTGTGTCTGAAGTTATTAAGTTGATTTTTGATTTTTCTTCTTCTATTGCTTTCATCTCCGATTCATTAGAACTATGGAGTGTTGTGGAAATGGAAGGATGACATTGCTATGTCGCTGCTTCTATTTCTCAGTTCCATAATTAATGACTCTTTGTCGATCTTGAGTCAAATAGACAATGCCTGCTTATTCCATGCTTAGGAATAATGAACAACAGTTGTCTTGAAGAAAAATTTTGTCCTAATTAATTCAGTGCCAGATTTTCAAAGCCAATGGTTTATCCTCACATTCCCTGTCAACAGATTACTTCTATTTATTATGTTGAATCTTTTGCTTAATGATGTTCTGTTGCACTAAAAAGTTGATACAAAAGGATGCCTTTAATTGAGCTGATGTTATCTTCTGGGTGCCTTCATATTTAACTCATGATTGCATTCCCTGTCAACTGATTAAATCTATTTATTATCTTCTTGACTGTTGTCTCTTTCTACTATGATGGTAGGTTGAATAGTAGGTGACTATGGTTTGCTTTGCAATCATTTATCACCCATTTTTTCATTAACCTATTTATCCTTTATCCTTTTTTGCTTTTGGACATAAATGGTGAAAAAGTTCAAACTTTAATTTTTAGTCACCTCAGAGACCTCATGAAATTGAGTAAGAGTTGTAGACAATGCTTTCCTTCTTGCTCTTTTCTTCGCAGAGTAACATTTCTCATTTTTATTTGTATATGTTTCTTTCTAAAATTTAGACCAACATTGAGAGTTTAGAACTTGCTAGAGAAGGTGCCCATTTGTGAAAATTATGTGCTCATTGGAAATTTCTTGTAATGCTTAATGTGCTCTCTCTTTTTTTTTTTTTAACAATTTGTAATTATTGATGCACTTAGTAGTACAATTGTGTGCTTAATTCTGTCATAAACAGCTTTTCCGCCCCCCTAGTTAACATCATGTTGTTAAATTCATTGCTGAATGTTATCAAGTGCCTCCAAATGACGTGCATTATGTCTTCTTTTTGCACTTCTAATTTAGTTAATGCATTAGTAGATGTATAATGTATTAGACATTGATTGTTGCTTCACTTGGTAAAATATGATTTTGTGTTCCATCTCTATGTTTTGAATTTGCACTTTCTGTCACTTCTAAAGATAGCCTCTTCTCTCCCAAGAGTTTGCATTCTGAAAATTTAAATCCAAACTTGAAAACCTATGCTCTTAGCTTTCTTATTGTCTAACTTTTTGTTTGCAAGTAGTCAACTTTCAACATGACTTTTCTTATTAATATGTTTTATAACTGTATGAAGCTTGAAGCGGCATTCAACATTAAGATATGGTTTCTAAATTTAAACGTAGGTTGCAGAGGCCTTATTTTGGATCTCGACACGGTTGTAGTAGCCTTCAACCACTACAAGAAGAGCATTCATGGCAGTTTCCTGATCCAAATTTTAAGTTAACCAAGTTGTTTGAGAAGGACCTAACACCTGATAAAGGTAAACTAATAATGCAGTTTTTCTCTTCGATTGCAGCAACTTTAGTTGCTGAAATTTTAACCTTTTTCCAGCAATTATTAGTTCACAACAATTAATTTTAAAAAGTTTTAGTTCACCAGTGCGATGCGCAAGCATTTGTCTAATTTTCATAATTTACCGATAATACAATTTGAATCCTAATATTTAAAGAGAAATTATTACTAGAAAACTTACAAGCCATTAAAAAAACACAATCTAGTATATTATTAATTTGTCGAAATCACATGAACAAATTTAATTTGTCCAAAATAATAGGAAATATTCAAAGTTTAAGCCTCATACAAAACTGTTGCTGTGCCAAAAGTTGATTCTGCTTGTATCGTATTACTCTGATCAAGACATTAATAAGTCAAGGTTTCAATTCTTATTATTCTTTCTCTTATTTTTTTTTAAATACACTACTGTTGCTGTTAATTTACATGTCTTTTTTGAGCTCATAAACCTTATATCCTGAATCAAACTGTCCAAAGAACAAGAAAGAGGATCCACCTTCTTTGACACTGTTTATTGTGAGGAATAAATACTGTTAGGTTTTTTACTTAAATTTGTGAGGAGTTTAAATTGAATTTGGATTAAAAAAAATTATTTTTTTTGAAAAGGAATTAATTTTAGAGTCATTTTAAAACTTTTCAAATAAGTTTACTTGAAGGTTAAAGTTTTAGTGGTCTATAAATATAAAGATCAGCCATCTCTGACACAATTTATTGTGAGGAATAAATATTGTCAGGCTTTTTACTTTAATTTGTGATGAATTCAAATTAGATTTGGATTAAAAAAATCAATTTCTTGAAAAGGAATTAATTTTGGAGTCATTCTAAAACTGCCTAGACAACTTTACTTGGAGGTGAAAGTTTCTGTGGCTTATAAATATAAGGATTCATGGATTTTTATTGGGGGTGTGATGGTGGAAGACAAGAACAACTTGGGAATTAACAAGTTTGAGTGACAATTTTATTTTGATGTGGAAATAATCTCAATGGGCTTGATGTAAGAATAACATCCAAGTGGCTTAAGGCTTGGGGAAACACTTGTATTAGTTCTTGTATTTTTCTTTAGGTTTTTTGAGGAATGTTTACTTGTAGGGTTTTTAGAATGGTGGTATTTATTTCTATGGTTTGTAGAGAGGTTATTTAGATTTTTAGAGTTTGAGGCAAAGAGTGTATATTCTTCTAGTTTATATGAGAGGATGATTCAAAATATGAGTTTGTTTTTTAATCAACTTAAGTTGAGTGACAATTTCTTGTATTAATGTTTTATCTTATGTAGTGAAGAGTTGGTATCTCTCCAATGATGTGCTCTTAATGTTTCTAATTTTGATTTTTATTTTGACATGTTTATTGATTGATTTAATTGGGTGAATATTTTTTCCTACAAGTGTTATCAAAGCTTTGATTCTGAAATAAAAAAAAAATGTATAATAATAATAATAATAATAATAATAATAATAATAACAATATGCTTTTTTTGTTCTCATATATTTTTTTTCAAAAATAAGTTTTTTTTTTTCTATTTTTTTGGTTGAATTTATTTTGTAAAAAACCGTCAGTTATAAAAAAAATAATCATAATTTTACAAAAATAACCATATTCATTGAATTTATTTAATAAGAAAATAATATATTTCAATTCTAAAAATTTTAACTCACTCATTCAGTTAAAATTTTTAATATTTAAATAAATTAAACAAATAAAAATAGAAAAAAAAAATAACTTGAGCCAAGTAAAAAACATGGACAACAACCTGACAATAACTAGCAAACAACAAGAAAAAAATAATAAAATAACAACAATCAGACAATAACCTAAAAAAATCAATTTGAATAGCTTATTTGCCTATGTTTAACAAAGCAACAACAATAACATTAAAAAAATAATAAATAAAGAAGAAGAGCAAAACCCAACAATCATCCAAGTATTAAGAACCAAAAATAAGAAAATTCAACACCTATCATTATAACTTTTGATAATTTTTAACATGGTGTTTCCAGTACATAAGAAAAAGGAAAAAATAAAGAAAATAAAAAAGATGTACAAGTAGAGTTTTATTAAATATGAGATGAAAATTTCAATGGAAAATTTATGAATTTCCTCTCCTGCTATGTGAAAAATTCTTCAAGCAGAAAAATTTTGTAAACATTGTTATTATTATTATTATTAGAATTATTAGTAGTAATAGGCGTACCCGTAAACTTATATTAATTGTCTTATTATAATAAACACTATAATTTATAATTTGCTATAATTTAAAAATATATGGATGAGCTTGAGACACAACTGAACGAATACAAGGTGGATTTGGAACTTCCTGTGCTAAGATGGAGCAAAGATCAACTGCTTCTCCTCCTCCTCCTCTTCCTCTCTGTGTTCCTACTCCACAACTACAAGTACTTTTGTTTCCTTTCCCAGTCCAATGTCATGTGAACCCCATGCTCAAGCTAGCGGAGCTTTTAGGCTCTGCAGGTCTTAATATTACCTTCCTAAACTATCAGCATATCCATGGGGAACTACTCAATGATACAGATATTGAAGCTCGTTTAAGCAAAATATCGTGGCTTCGAAATCAAAATCATTCCTGATATTCCGACAACGGATGCTCAACAATCTATTGATATCAATCCATAGTATTTTTTTGCTTTATTCTAATTTGAAAAGGCTGCAACTGTGCCACGAAGTCTTAACTGAAATTGAAGCACTTCTCTTTTTTTCAGATGAAACTGAGATTTCATCAAGAAAATTTGTAAGGAAACAACAAATGCATCATGTGATTTTCGTTAAAATCTCTGGCAAAAGAAAGACTTGGCTCGTTTACAATTATTTTAAAATAAAATTTTTTTTCACAAATCACCAATAACAGGACACGTATTCAAACTCAAAACTAAATTTGCCCAAATAATACAAATCACACTAAAAGTTTAAAACTCATACAGCTGTTGCTGCTAATTAACATGTCTTTTTTGAGCTCATAGACCTCACATCCTCAATCAAACTGTCCAAACAACAAGATGAAGATCCACCTTCTTTAACACTTCTTTTTGCCATTTCTGCCATATCAGCTGATGATCTCACAAACTCTTCCCTTCTGTTCACCATCAGATCTATCACCATCTTTTCAATAATCGTTCGATCACACAAATCCTTCATGTCCAATCCTAGCCTCCACACCTCGCCTACGAACCTGCTATTCACTTGCTGATCAGCAAAATAAGGCCAACAAATCATCGGCACACCAGCCACAATACTCTCCAACGTGGAGTTCCATCCACTGTGTGTCAAAAACCCACCAATCGCCCCATGTCCTAAAACCTCTTCTTGAGGTGCCCATCTCACAATGTGCCCATGTTCTTTAGACCCAACTTCAAGCTCAGCAGGAAATTTTTCAAGAACTTCACCATCTTTATTGGTAATAGTTTCTGGCCTTATAACCCACAAGAATCTCTTCTTGCTATTAGCAATCCCGTACCAGAACTCCACGAATTGGTCTATTGTCATTATTGTAGTGCTACCAAAGCTTACGTATAGCACAGATTGGAATGGTTGCTCATCCAGCCATTTTAAACAGCTTCTGTCCACCTCTTGGATGCTGTTGGAGGTTGAATATAGTTCTTGCTTATTGATGCTTGTTAGTCTTGATTTCAAGAGCTCGTGAAGAGGACCGATGGTGTAGATTTTTGGATAGTGAATGCGAATTTGAGATAGTGTTAGTGCGTCTAGTTCTTCAAAAGTGTTGAGGATGAGTGCTTGAGATTGTCTCATCTCTTCTGTGATCATTAAGAGGCAAGGATCTGAACTTTCTTGGCAAAAATTTGGAAGATCTCTTCGCCTGAGAAACGTTTCCATGCCTGGCACTTTTGTTATCAATCGATCCATGTCTTCTTTTCCTTTAACAATTCCATAACCAAAAGATTTAAGTAAATAAAATAAAACTACGAGTTAAAATACATATTTTAGTTTTTGATACCTCCAGCAGGAAGTTCCTCAGCTGCAACAATGTCAGGAATAGAAAAGAACGTCAAGACGGAGCAAGCACTGATGGTATGAAATTGAATAGCGGGAACTCCAACTTCAGTGGCAACATCATACACAAAACCCATCCCCATATCACCAATGATACAATTAATCGGCATAACTTTATTCAAATCTATTAGCATCTTCTTGAAAATTGGTTTGCTCTTCGATTTCGTTCCCTCCAATATCATCTTCACCGTACTGGCTGAACATCCGGCTCGGCCGTCACTTGTCCAACAGTTTGGAATGGTTTTGAATTGGAATCCATGGTACTTAGCGAAACGAGCTTCAACATCTGTACGAACTAGATTATCATGGATATACTCGAAATTAAGGAAGGTGATTTTTAGGCCTGCAAGGGCTAAAAGCTCAGCCAGCTTAAGCATGGCGTTTACATGGCCTTGGCCTGGAACAGGAAATATTAGTACATGAGCAGGAGGATTTGAGCATTGCTTCATCTTTGGTTAAGAGAAGGTTTAGACTATAGTCTGCAAGCACAAGACCATATGAAAATTTGGGCGGCAGAACTAATAATTTATCGTAAAAATAAAAATAATTTACTCTTAAGAGTTGTCAAAGTTGTGCGAAGTGGGGATGAGGTGATTTGTCAAACTGGGTAACCTACTCGGATTTGTCAGAATTTTGACTCATTGCTCCATAGAAAATTCTACCATTGAAGCCAAAACGAAATCCAATAAGAAAAGTTGGGTCATTAGAGAAAAATGTGATGCCATCCCTGTATGTTGAATCTTCTCTGTGAGTACTGGAGAAACGTTCCTTTATGTTGAACTCCAACAACAATATCAACAAATTTATACGAACATTTTCAATTAAAAATAAAATTAAAATAATTTATTTTAAAATTAATAGAATAAATAAGCGCTAATATGATAAAAATAGAATATTATAATTTAATATAAAAAATTAATAAAATGCAAAAAAAAAAAAAAGAAAAGATTTAAAAGGTACTGATTTTTCATCATCTAAGTCTAATACTGTTGATAATAAAATAGTAATTTACTACTTTTTACGTTAAATGAAAAGCAAAATAAATTTTAGGTGAAATCTAATTTTTGGTGAAGATATGTTTACATGAAATTAAATTATTTAAAATAAAATAGAAATGGTGCATTTTAGAGTAATGAATTTTAAAATATCTATAAGAGTTATTGTGTTTTTTAAGGTTTTTAAAGAGGGATTTCTTAGGGTTTTTGTAGGGGTGGTTTCTTGTAAGATTTATAGAATGGTGGTATTTATCTTAGTTTATATAGAGATTATCAAAACATACAGTAGTTGTTCTCAAAATAATAATAATAATAATAATAATAATAATAATAATAATAATAATAATAATAATAATAATAATAATAATAATATTATTATTATTATTATTATTATTATTATTATTATTATTATTATTACTCTTTTTTTTTCTCATATTTAGTAGGAACATATTTATAGTCACATATGATTGAAGGTTTTGAAGAGCTGGAGGATTCATACATGGTTTACAATTGTTCCTATTCTCATCAAGTTTCTCTAATAAGAACAATCTCTCCTTGTAACAATGTTAGGCTCTGATATCAATTTTCAAAGCTCTACCAAGATCACAGTTAGACATCATAGACTAGTCAAAGTCATACTTATAATCACAAAAGCCAAATTTCTGGCTAGATAGCTTGTTCCCTTTTTATCTAACCATAATCTTAATAGAGTTGATAAACCGGATCATATATTATTAAATTTCTGATGTATCAGATCCCTTGTTAGAGGCAAATGCACAACATACTCTTTAATAATTAAAAAGTAAAAGAGATAGTCATTATTAGTAAACCATTAAAGAAGAAGAACATAGGTTTTTAGAAACTCATGATTTTATTTATCATAGGTAATATCTATTAAGGGTTCTTTGCCTTAAACACGAATAAGAAACCTGCTTTTATAGTGATGAGGAGCATTGGATACAAAGGATAAGCCTAACTGAAAAATCAATTTGGACCATAAAACAAAAGAAAAGAAAAAAGGAAAAGTGGTCAAGATAGGATAACCGTTAACAAAATACAAACGTACAATAATACAACTGCTTTTGAAAAAGCGGATTACTTTACTATAGGCTCGTGACTTGGTGATAGGTTGCCTTCATCCCCACTATAACTGCTATCTGAGTTAGGATCTTATAAGTATCTTGTTAAAGGTCTTTGTGAGGTATCTTGAAAAGATTCTTCAATGAATCTTGATGAGCTGGCTTTAGCTTTGTGTGTCTCTTCCTTAAATCTTTTATCTGCCATTAGCTTTTGTCCATATTCTACTAGATAAGTTTCCCATGGTGCGTCTTGAGATATCTCTGGCCATATCTCTTTTGGAATGATTCCATTCTTTTGAAACATAAACCTTTGAAATTCTCGCCAAGGTGATAAGTCATCCATATCAGAGATAAGATGGTGAATCATTGAGTGTTTATATGATCCATAGATATTGAAACAGGGGACAATGGTAAATTCACCTCTTATCTTCAAGAAGGATCTTTAAAAGACAATAATGGTGTGACATTCAATGGGTGGTGAAACTTATTGAGTATAGGCTTTATTTGTTAGCCATGACTTCCATTTCTTTGGTTTTCCCTTGCTTCTTTTCCCTTTTGGTTTAAAGAAATGGTACTTCTTTTTGCTTGGACAGATACACTTCTCTACATCTTTGCACTTGATCTGCAAGTCTAGTTTGTCACATGATAGTTTTCCTAAAGGATTCTTCTTACTGCCCAAATACGTCTTGATCACTTTTCTTTGTTTACATAACTGGGTATGGGCTTGAATCATTGTCTGGTAAAAATGTCATAAAGGAACATCTCTAACTTTTTAGTTTGATTACTGGAGAATTAAAAACATTTTGGTGGCAAGAATTTATGGAACAAAGGCTAAAAATGCTTGTTTCAAATCTGGATTGGTTGTTCCGCTCAAAAAATAAAACTTTGTGGACATATTTTGAAAATGCCAATCCAAATCTTTCTTTTTCAAAGAACAACACTTCATCTGATAGAATTCTTTCCTAGCAACTTCACGATCATTATCCTACTTTCCTAGAAATTCATAATGAAAAGTCCTAGAAATTCTTCAACTGATGTAGTATTAACTAGTTATGTTTTGGCATACGTATTAAGTGAAGCAAACCAGTTTGCTAATTTTTCCACCATTTTTGCCAAAAAGGTTTCAATTACATTTCTTAGCTTAGCTTTGGGAATAAGCATTTGATTGCTTATTCAAGCTTTAAACTCAAAGAATCTATTCATGTATTAAGTAGGAGGAATATCATCCAGAGTAAAGTAGCTTACATTAGCAGTAGACTTATATGTGTTTGCTATTGAGGTTAAGGTTAAGCTTAAAACTATGTTTCAGAATCACTTGCTTCTTCTATGGGATCTCCTACTTCTTAAACATAAGGTTCTCTTATTCTTAAGGTTCAGTATCAACCATTAACTAGAAAGGGATCTCATAGTCTGATTCAGAAGAGCTAAAGTCACTCTCATCCTTTGAATTTTCTTTAGTGCTAAAATCAATTTTAAAGCTAGGTATTGTATTAATAGTACATTTCTCCAAAAATGAAGAAATTAGATTCATCATCATTTGTAAAGGTTTTCTTGCTTTAATTGATTCAGTATAAGAGGAGGAAAGCTGCATTTTTTCTGTGGGTGGATTATTAGATGTTTCTAGCTAAATTGTCTTTCCTTTCTTTTTAAAAGTCTCCACAAGATGGTTTTAGGAGGTTGTTTCAGAGGGTTTTTATTTTCTAAATCCTTGAAATTTTGGAGGTATATTTAAAGCTGAAGAGGCTTTAGGAAATAAATGTTAGCTTGAAAAGCTAGGGGTTAGGTAGTTTGAAGGGTTTTGCATAAGAAAAAGGCTTATACAAAAATCCCATTGGAGCTGGAGAAAATAGCTTTGGAGAAGCTTTTGATGAATCCCTCTTAATACTCAAATCTTTTTTAAGCTGAGTGATATGAACTTTTAGCTTTTGAATTTCAACTTCTTTCATCTGAATGCTTGTAATCGTGCCTTTATCGTTGACCATCTGCATTAACTCCTAATGTTTTGACTCAATCTGTTTTATTAATTATAAATGAACAACTCTCATTCATCTTTCAAAGTCAGAGAGTCTATTGTTAGTCAATTTAACATGTTCTACAACATTATTTATTTTTTCTTCAATTTTCTTTAATTTTTAATTTTGAGCATAAGCATTTTGTGTCTGCCAATTCAAGACTGCCTCTGCAAGTGTAGTTCTTTGAGGTCTTCCATCAACATCAACAATATTAAAGTTTAGGACATATGGTTGTGTGGTTTTTTGAGCATTAGTTTCAAGGTTTAAAGGCGGAAAATCTAAAGGTTGAAACATGCAAATTTGAGGCAAATGCTTTGAAATTTATGAGGTTAAAATTGAAGGTAATGGGTCAAAACAAAAATCATAATTTTACAAAAATAACCACATTTATTGAATTTATTTAATAAGAAAATAACATATTTCAATTTACTTAAAATTTTATAATATTTGAAGAAATAAAACCAATAAAAAATAGAACAAAAGAACTGAAAACAAACAAAAACATGGATGACAACCTAACAACTAGAAAACAACTAAAAAACCTATAAAATAGCAACAACAACTCGACAATAACCTAACAAAAACCAATTCAAATAGCTTTGTTTGCCTTTGTTTTACAAAGCAACAACGACAACCTCAAAAACAAATAATAATAATAATAATAATAACAACAACAACAACAACAAAATAAAGAAGAATAACAATCACACAAGTATTAAGAACTAAAAATAAGAAAATTCTAAGCTCTTGATGATTTGTAATATGGTGGGTTTCTAATATACAAGAAAAATAAAAATAAAAAAATGGAGAATTAGGGCTTTAATAAAATCTGAGACGAAAATTTAATTGAAAAAAGTATGGGCTTCCTCTCTTTCAATAAAGCTATGTTAAAAATTCTTTTAAGCAGACAATTTTGTAAATCTTGCAATAATTAGCGTCGAGTTTGAGAGAAAAGATGAGCAAAATGATAAAAGTAAGAAGAATAAGAAGAAGAGATTAAGAGAATGAAGACATAAAAAAGAAGATGATTGTAAACCCTTAAATATGTCATTTTGACCTTATATTTGGTATATAAACACTTTTATATGTTATTTATCATTTCTTAAAATTTCATGATGAAATACATTAATTTGGTTGGGCAATTAAATTAATTACCAAGGCTGCAGCAGTAAGTAATTTTGCAGGGGTTGGTTCTAAAATTTGAGTATTTAAGGCCATTACACGTAGTATTTTTACCTGAATTTTGGTATGCATATACTTCAATATATCGATCATATACCTTTAAAATTATATGTAAAAATTTAGTTATTGGTTATTAGATTAGTAAATTAAATTGAGCATTTGGGCTACTACATTAGGCCAAATTCTATAAATTATGTGATTTGTTTGAATTGCATAATTTGCATCATTAAGCATGCGATATGGACTTCATAATCATTCTTGTATTTAGGTTTTGTTTATAGTTTTAAGGTTATGATGTTTGGTATTAGGAGATGGTAAAGTAAGGCGTGATACCTTAGAGAGATCAAATCGAGAAGGCTCAAACATATAGTGCTCTTCAAGAATTTTCCTATTATTGTGTGTTGTTCTTGATCTTGGAATTTTGTTTTGATAAGGTGAGTAGTATTAGCTATATAGTTTGTTATCCAGTATTTGTTAACTATTATCTATCTCTTTAGTTTGTATTTATCACGTAAGTTTATCCTTCTTACCATTATCTTATATTGATGTATATATACATATTTGTATCATGTTTGATTATAGTGAATATACAATTTTAGTTCTCCTATTTTCACATGGTATTAGAGCATTATGGCCTCTAATACTAAAAATCAATTAACTCTTCCTTCTTCCTCATCTATGTCTTCATCTTTAACTTCTACTCAAATCAATTTTTCTGTGAAACTTACACCATGTAACTCTCTTGTATGGAAAACTTAGCTCATTCCTCTATTGAACTCCCAAGATCTTATAGGATTTGTTGATGGAACAAGACCTCCACCATCGACAACCATTATGAGCATAATAAATCCACTTATACCCATTCCTAATCCTAGATTTTAGATTTAGTTCAAAAAGGACCAGATGCTATTATATTGGATTTATCATCCTTTACCAAAGAGGTCTTCCCTTATGTTGTTGGTGTCTCCTCCTCTTTTGATGCTTATAATTGACTTACTAATACCTTTGGAGAAATCTCATAAAATTTATAGCTCTAACTCCATATTGAACTTTAGGAATTCAAAAAGAATGATTTATCTGTCTCAGAATATCTTCAAAAAGCAAAATTTATTATTGATGAATTGACCATCGCTGATAGAGCCATTTGTAGACGGAGGGGTTTAGGGCATGTCCAAGATTTTAGCAACCACGATACTATTTAGGCTCAGGGCCTTAGAGAACACACTAACCACTATCACAAAGACATGGCATGGAGATGAGGAGTCGCCACCCAGGGTAATAACTGGGACAAATCGAAAAGGTCGTACTCGATTCTCTAAAAGAAAGCTAGTACCATAACCAAGAGATTCTGGATACGGAATACTAACTTCTCTTAGTCTCATGTTCTTTTAGAATAATTTTATAAATGATTATTTCATCCTCTAATTACATGCAATTTTATTAAACCCTAATTAACATCCATCTACCCAAAAATGCAACAAGTCAATAAAATTACAAGTAAAAAATGCATCAAAAAGGCAATGTTCCTATGTCTAAATTATGTTAATTTTATTTTATAAGTTAGCTAAATCTACATTTTATTTACAAGTGAAATGGAATAAAGGTGGGCCTACATTTTATTAATTAGTGAGCGTAAATCTATTTTTTAGTCTTTCTAAGATATGGGCTTAAGTCTATTCAATTTTAAAGAAAAATTAAATTAGTGGGCCTAGGTCTATTTATTTTAAAAGAAATGCAATTAAGTGGGCTGAGCTAAGTTTAGACAAGTTTTAATTAACTAAGTGGGCCTAAAATCTAATTAACCTAATAGGCCTAAATTGATTTTAATTATTTAAAACCTAAATCATTTTTTAAGCCTATTTATTAAGTGAGTTAGACCTAAATATGGGCTTGGGGCCCAAAAACATAAAAACATAAAAAAAACAAGCCCAAAACAAATAAAACACAAAAAATGAATCAAATAAACATTACAGTGATTTTCTAAAAAATCCTAAATTAATTACATGCAAACCCTAATTTAAGCTACTGCCACCATTGATTTTAATTGATTTTTTTTACCCAATTGAACCTAATTACTAATTAATTTTAAAATACAGAAAATTAAATTTTCATTATTCCCACTACTGGGGCTATTACAAACTACGTACAAAATTAAAATTAAATGATTATACACCCAGAAATTAAAATAACTACACAGAACACCAAAAATTAAAAATTAATAAAAAATCCTAAATCCTATTGGAAAACAACACAGGTTCTTCAATGGCATTCCATGGACCTTCTGCTCAATTTAAATATAGGCAGTATCCTCCTCAATCCACATGCACATTTCAAAACAAAAAAAACAAGTAATCAGATTAGTAGTGAAATCAAATAATCAAAACAGTAACTAAAAATAAATGAAAAATCATAAATTGAAAATAATAGAAAAGAGTAAAAAATGAAATAGAAAATAACACTAAAAATTTAGATGTTGTGCAAGTGCCCTTTTTGAGCCCCTCAGATTTGATTATCACTGTTGAAATTAAAATATTGTTGATTCTGGACTATTGCTTTCGAAAACTTCAATATCCAAAATTAGTGTTTTTTGTGCTCGCAGTCTCTCTATTTTTTTCTTGTTGTGTCTCTGTGTGCCTTTCAAAAAAAATCCTCTGGAAAAAGGAATCCCTCGCATGCATCTAGACTGCACTTTTTAAAGCAGAGTCTGCGTGTACTGGTTTCCTTTAAAGGAGGAACAGACTCATCTCTTAAAAAATAACCTGATAAGAATTTTGAACACGTTGAAATTTTCATCAAATAATAATAAAGATAAAATTGAATTTTCAACCAATCAAAATGTTAAAGAAATCGATAAAACTACGCAAAAAAATCAACTTTTACGAGTCAGAATTGTATAATGTCAGTTGGCATTGTGCAATGCCGACTGGCATTGTGTAATGCTGATCAGCATGAAATGCTAACTCTAATTTTTTTAATTACCAAAATACCCCTAAAAATTGACTTATTTACAATCAAACCCTAAAAAAAATATTGTAATTTAGTCCTTAAAGTCTAGAAAATCGATAATCAGTTTCAATTTTTGAATGAATTTCATCATAGGGGCTTACGTCGTAATTATGCACAATTGCATCCCGAAATTAGGTGCTTACACCATGTCTGCAGCTGAGTTCAATGCAATTATATTCCACAATATTGGTTTTAAATATCAGAGTATTATTTCTTCACTCAAAATGTGCTCATAACTCATCTCCTTCAATGAATTATATAGTCAGCTAATCTCTCATGAGATTTTACTCAAGAGCAATTCTAATTCGTACATGGAAAATTTGGTTCAGAAATCGCCATTGCTTCCAATGCTAACAGTTGCACCCACTACTCCCTTTTATCAAGCTTTTTCATTTGCTCACTCATCCTCTTTAAATATATGTCCTCCCTAGCAAAATTGAGGATGACGAGGCTCAGCTTGTCAAATTTGCAGCTACTACAACCATACCGCTACTATTTGCTACTACCGTTATCAACAGCCATCTCAATCTCCACCATAAGCTGCATCCCCGCAAGTATACTATAGTTCTTACCTTGCTTCACTAATGCATTCCTATCCTAATTCTTTCCAATCTTAGGTACCTAATACCAAAGCTAAAACCCATATTACACATGATCTTGGCTCTTTCCATCTACCTCAATCTTTCAATGATTTAGAAAAATTATATATTAGTGATGGAAAAGGTTTGGACATTATTAATACTGGTACCTCTTTTATATCTTCCCTTTCTTAAAGTTTTATTTTATCTAACACTCTCTATGTTCTTAAGATTTTTATACCTTTGCTATATGTCCATAAATTTTCTATTGATAATCATTGCTTTTTCAAATTTTGGCCATATTTTTTTCTTATTAAGGATCACATTACAAAAGAGATAGTACTAAAGGGAGCAAATAGGCATGACTAGTACAAGCTTCTCCTAATTCGGTTTCTCCTCATTCAACATTCCTGGCCACCTCCTCTCTATCCTTTGATCTTTAGCATTCAAGACTAGGCCACCCTTATTACCAAGTCCTTACCAAAATTATGAGAGATAATAATATTCCTTTACCTTCAATGTCATCCAATTCATATTAGTTTTGTCTTTTAGGAAAGTTTGTTAAGTTTCCTTTCGCTACAGTTGAACACAAAACAATTGCATCTTTTCAAATCATTCATTCAGATATTTGGGGTCCTTCCTTAATTTTATCAACTGTTGGATTCAAATATTTTATTCATTTTTATGGATGATTATTCCCATTTTATATGGATTTTCTTTCTTAAAAACAAAAATGATGTCTACAATGTCTTTCTTAATTTTCATGATTATGTTCTTAAATAACACAATTCTTAAATTCAAGCCTTCCATTCCAATTGGGGTGGAGAATATCAACATTTAAACAAATTTCTCACCTCCAATGGCATTATACATTGCATAGCTTGCCTATACACCTATAAGAAAAATGGCTTGGCAAAGAGAAATTAGATATATCGTTGACACTGGGCTAACTCTTTTAGCTCATAGCTTGGTGCCTTTCAAATATTGGCCTTAAGCATTTGACATTGTTGTTCCTTAATTAACATTATGCCCACCATAGTTCTTAACCATAAGTCCCCATACTTAGTCATACATAACAGAACACCAGATTATCACAATCTTAAAATATTCAATTGTTGTGTTTATCCCCTCATACGTCCTTATAACTCTTATAAATTTAGTTTTAGGACCCCACCTTGTGTCTATCTCTGACCATCACCCAACCATTATAGTCACAAGTGTTTTAAAATATCCATAAGTAGAATCTATATTAGTCATTATGTAAAGTTTAATGAGAGTTTATTTCCCTTCAGAACTTAACCTACCTCACCTTCTATGCCATCTCACTCATACTTTGATTGGTTGCAGCTAATAACTCATTATGCCTATCCTGCTCTACAAGGTACGTCTCTAAATAATCTATCCTTATCTCCTTCACCCACCCCATCCACTCTCTTATCACCCACTTCTCCTTCCTTTTTATGCTAATCCCTTCTCCACTCTTATCATGATCCTCACATATACCAAACTCAACCCCATCGGGTTTACAACTATTGTTAATCTTACAAACTATTCACCAACCCAACCTTCCCACCCCTTATGCTTCTCATCCATACTATCGAGAACATATCCTATGCAGCTTAGACCTACTACCATGAAATATTACCAAGCACATCTGTCCACACCTCAACCACCCTTTACCTCACCTTCTCAAGAACCCACTTATTTTTCTATTGCCAATAAATTTCAAGTATGGCAAGATGTAATAAAGGCATAATACACAACTTTGATTAATAACAACACATGGGAATTAGTTCCTCGACCACATAATCAACATGTTTTTTTGTAACAAATGGATACATCATATTAAGCACAATCCAAATAACACCATCTCCTGCTGCAAGGCCAAACTTATAGCCATGGGCTACACCTAACAAAATGGAATTGATTTTTATCAGACTTTCAGCCCGATTGTTAAAATAACCACCATTCGAATAATCTTAGACATTGTAGTAATGAAAAATTGGCATATTCAATAATTAGACATTTCCATCACCTTTCTCCATAGGGACTTAGCTGATAAGGTTTACAAGGAACAACTGAAGGGCTTTATTGATCCACAACAACCTCATTCAATATGTTTACTATATCGTTCCCTCTATAGCTTAAAATAAGCACCTCGTGCTTGGATTTCTAGACTCAATACCTTTCTCCTCCATCAAGGTTTCTATGCTTCCAAAGATGATTCATCACTCTTTTTCTTCGAAATGGCCAAGATATGGTGCTCTTACTTATCTATGTTGACAATATAATTGTCATCGACTCTTTAACAATATTAATTGATGTCATTCTCTCCAATATTCAAAAAGAGTTCCCTGTTAAAGATGTGCAGCCACTACAATACTTCCTCAGTATCCAGGTCCCCCACATACCTACTGGCATTTGTATTAACCAAAAAAAAAATATTTACATGATCTTTTGGTTAGACTTGGCTTGGAAAATGTGAATGGGTTTCACACACCAATGGCAACAGTAATAATTTTGCCCAAAACATAAGGGACACTGTTTGAACAACCCCATTTTTATCGCCATGTTCTTAGCGCTCTTCAGTATGCCACGCTCACTCATCCCAATGTCTCTTATGTTGTGAATCATCTCTTTCAATTCAAGCATGCTCTAATAGATGTACACTAGTTAGTGGTAAAACACTTCCTTTGCTACATCAAACAGACACTCTCTTATTCTCTCTTTTTTGCCTCTAATAATTCCCTTGCACTTCAATGTTATTTGGATAGTGATTAGGGTGGTTGTCTAAACACTTAAAGATCCACTAGTAGTTACAGTATCTACCTTGGAAATTCACTTATATTATATAGTGTAAAGAAATAAATCATTATGGCTCATTCTTGCTCTAAAAGCAAATATAAAGCCATCGCTAACATGGTAGAACTTATATGGATCATGTCCTTACTTTTAGAACTTGTTCTTTCATGTACATCAAAGCCTACCTTATAGTGTGATAATATAGGAGCAATATACATGTCATCTAATCTAGTTTTCCATGCTCATACTAAACATATTGAGCTTGATTTCCATTTCGTCCACGAGCAAGTGGTAAAGGGTGTAGTTTATATCAGTTTTCTATCCTCTAAATATCATATTGGTGACATTTTTACCAAGCATTTCGGCTTTCATCAGTTCCAACACTTTTACTCTAAATTATAACTTGTTCCTCACTCCCATCAGCTTGTCGGGGGATATTAGCTATATAGTTTGTTATCCATTGTTTGTTAACTATTATCTATCTCTTTAGTTTGTATTTATCATATAAGTTAGTCCTTCTTATCATTATCTTATATTGATGTATATACACATACTTTTATCACATTTGATTATAGTGAATATACAATTTCATTTCTCCTATTTATACAAGTAGATCATTAATTAACAATACTATAGTTACAACTCTATTTTAAAAATATAAATATACATATGAATATATGTATTCCCTAAAAAAATTTATTGTTAAAGATGATATGATTTCTATGAATAAGTTTTAATCATTTCTTGAATGCTATTTTGCTAGAAAATAATAGGAACATATATTATATTTTAATAAAGATTGCTAAAAAGAAAGGGTATATAAATGTATTATTTAATGACAATGGTACACACCCATTTTATAGTTGATATACAAGATCTCTCTACATGCGTGTATGACAAGAACGTTTAAGGGGAGTAACATATTGGATAGGTTACCACCTAAATATCTTTTATCACTTAGGGGGAGTAACATATTGGATAAGTTACCACTTAAGTGTGTTTAATGCTTTTAAGGGACTAAAATATTGGATGAGTTAGCACTATAGAGCTTAAAATGTTAATTATGATTTGGGTGTGTACTAAATCTCTTGATTTTGATGATGAATTATTTATATAAATATGATGATTCTTAAGAAGTATATGATTTGCTATTTGTGATTTTGATAAAGTCTTGTGTTGAAATGAGAATGCATTAAGCTACTTGAATTTGGTATAAATGATATATTTATTATCATATTTAAGAAATATATGTCCCTCGTTGTTAATTCTTAATCTACTCACTTAGTATTCGTACTTATCCTTTTATTACTATTTTTTTTCAAAGAATCTATTTTAGGAGTCAATCTTTAGCTTGGTTGGATATTGTTTTGTACTATTCCATGTTAGAGCCAAGGTTAAGCCGACATTTTAGCTTTTTTGTGTTATTTTTAACTTTTAGAACTGTTTAGTATGTATAGTTTGATAAATATGGGCATATCCATATGTGTATATATTTTAGTCATAAATAGATAAGTATGTTGTTTGGTTAATGCATGTATACTTGATACTCTAATCCTTTTTAATAAAGTATTGAAAGTTGATCACTTATTATCATGCTTTTTCTTGAGATTTTGACAATTTTTAGGTTATTAGTTCTATCTTGAATGGGCTGTTACAGCAGCTGTGCCGCAAAGTCTTAATTGAATTTGAAGTACTTTTTTTTTTGGAAGTAAATTTGTAAGGAAATAACAAATGCATCATGTACTTTTAGTTGATATCATTGGTAAAAGAATGCATCATGAAAAAAATGATTTTTTAATATTATTTTTAAAAAATTATTTTCATAAATCACCAATAATAGGATATGTATTTAAACATAAAACTAAATTTGTCAAATAATATAAACTATTCAAAAAGTATAAAACTCATACAACTATTGCTCCTAATTAACATGTCTTTTTTTTAGCTTATAGACATTATATCCTCAATCAAACTATCTAAACAACAAGATGAAGATCCACCTTCTTTAACACTTTTTTTTGCCATTTCAGCCATATTAGCTGATGATCTCATAAATTCCTCTCTTTTGCTCACCATCACATTATTCACCAT
This sequence comes from Mallotus nudiflorus, assembly GCA_947683625.1. Classification (NCBI taxonomy): domain Eukaryota; kingdom Viridiplantae; phylum Streptophyta; class Magnoliopsida; order Malpighiales; family Euphorbiaceae; genus Mallotus; species Mallotus nudiflorus. The sequence continues at coordinate 135,429 of CANTUR010001255.1, forward strand.
TTTTTCAATAATTGTTCTATCATGCAAATCCTTCATGTCCAATCCTAGCCTCCATACCTCATCTATTAACCTGCTTTTCACTTGTTGATTAGGAAAATAAGGCCAATAAATCATCGACACACTAACCATAATACTCTCAGACATGGAGTTCCATCCACTGTGTGTCAAAAACCCATTAATTGCCCCATGTCCTAAAACCTCTTCTTGAGGTGCCCATCTTGTTGAGGAAGTAAATATTTTGAATGTGTATATTAGGAAGTAAATATTTGTATACAATTAGGAATAACATCTTTATTTTATTTAGGATGTTATTTTATTCCTGATTAGGATATGAATAAGTTTCTTATATGTATATATAAGGGTTGTAACCTCTCTTTCATGAATATATGAAAACATATTTCCCTTGAATTTTCTTTTTTTCTCTAAATTTTATTCTTCATGGCATCAGAGTATACCAATTGAAATTGAATTTTTTTATTGAATTCTTGAAATCATATTTTTTATTCTCTTATTCTTTAAATTCCTTGAATCTTTAAAACCATGACCACTGAAAACACATCCATCGTATCTCATGGAACACCCAATTATATTCAAACTCTTTAAGATAATTATCCCTTTCCTATGAGAATTATTCTTGATGATACAAACTATCCTATATACTCACAACTTTTGGACATCCAAATTAGAGTCAGAAATAAATTCGGCTTCCTTATTGCCACAACACCAAAACCACTAGCAGGAGATAAAGCTTTAGAGACTTGGCTTATTGATAATAACCAAGTCAAAAGTTGGTTGATTGATTTCATGAGTCTGACATTAATGCAGAGATTCATCTATCTTCTAACAGCAAAGGAGATATAGTATACTGTCTCAAAATCTAATGATAGATCTAATGAAACTCAGTTATTCGAATTAAACCAAAAATCATTCACATATCATAATGGTAGGTCATTACCTACATATTATAATGAGCTGGTTTGAATATATGAGGAAATTAATGCCCGAACTTATGCTCAAGGGGAGGATGTTAATGGAGTAGTATCACTCCATAAGCATATTACTTGGCTTCAAACATATATTTTCCTAGTCGGGCTAGATTCAAAATTTAGCAATGCTCTGAGTGAAGTACTATGAAAGGATACACCTCTTGATCTTGAGTCTAGTTATACATATGTGCGAAGGGATCATAACCAGTGACATATGATGGAAGGGCTGAAGATTCTTCCGGACCATACAGTACTTGTAGTAGCTCAGACTCATCCCCAATTCAAAGGAAAAGTACTGAGTAAGTCCATCACATACACTTGTACTTATTGTGGCGAAGTTGGACACTCTAAGGAACGATGCTATGAAATTGTGGGATATCTAGAATGGTGGGATTTCAATAGAAAGCCTCGTAAGAAGCTTAAAAAAATTACAATTGCCACTTCGAGTGGTACTAAACCAAGTGGTGATCTTGATGCAACATCAGGTATGAAAAATCTTACTCGAAATAATACATGGGTTATTAATATAGATGCTATTGATCATATGACAAACTCCACTCACCATCTTACATCCGTCCAACCATTAACTCAATAAAATATCCTAACAGCTAATGGAGGCACAACACTAGTCACTCATGAAGGATCAATATCTAACTCTGACTCTCTTAATCGATATACTATTCTTATAGTTCCATCTCTTTCTTGTAATCTACTATTTATTGGCCAAATCACTGAAACCTTAAATTGCATTGTTAAATTTTGGCCTAATTATTGTGTATTTTAAGACAATATAATGCACTGGATTCTTGGCTCTAAAGTTAAATGTGGAAAGTTATACTATCTTAATTTGCATGGTGATTCGAGTTAGAAGTCAAGTGAAGTCAATAGGGTTGGTAGAAGTTGCTCGGCTAAAGACTAAGTTATTTTATGGCATCATCATGTTAGTCATGTTTCTTTTCATTATCTTAGACAAATAAAATCATAATTATTTTTTAGTACCACAGACTTTGAATTCAAGTATGATATTTGTGAATTAGTAAGAAGCCACCGGATTTTATAGTACCAATTTATAATAAAAATTCAATTCCATTTATGACCATTCATTCTGATGTATAGGGACTTACTCAAATTCCTACTCTATTTGGTGCTTGATTTTTTGTAATGTTTATTGATGACCTGAGTATCAATACTTTTAAATAAGGGGGATGTGTGCTATACTTTCTAGGACCTATACAAATTGGTGGCTGCATAATACCAGAGTAAAATCTGAGTCTTGTAGTCTGACAATGGTAGGGAGTATCTTAACTTTATTTTTAAAGATTTTTTCTATGAGAATGGCATTCACCACCAAAAATCCTTTGTCGACACTCACCAATAGAATGGTATATCATAATAGAAGAATCGACAGTTATTGGAAGTCATCCTTGCATTATTGTTTGACATGAATGTTCCACGAGAATACTGAGGAGAGGCTATTTGATCCACTACATATCTCATAAATCAGACTCCATCAAGAGTACTTGATTTCAAAATGTCTGTTAAAAAACTTCAAGAATTTGTCATATCTCTACCTCTCAATAATCTTAAGCCTTGAGTTTATGGATGCTCAACATCTGTTCATTGGAATCTTGGAAAATTAGATCCTCGTGCTATCCGAAGTATCTTTATTGGCTAAACAGATCTACAAAAGGGATATCAGTGTTATGATCCAAATGTTGCTCCTTTCTTCACCTAATTTGAGTGCTCTATTTAGGGGGAGAGAATTTTGAGCATTTTTAAAGATAGCACTCCAAGCATCTCAAATGTTCCGAGCATCTTACCTAGACAGATATATGATGTTTCGAGTGGTCTAAGCATCTCATTTAGATGGACAATTAATGATAATATGAGTATCTTACTCAAACTTAAAACAAACCAAGATAGTATGTCTTCCTAGCTCACACTAGAAGCTGAAGAAACTCTAGATGTGCACAATAAGGTAAACTCATCTCCCCTAGTACCTCTAAATATTAAGCCTCATTATCCTTTTAGAGTCAATAGAGGGATTTGAAAAAAATTATATGATCCGAACCTTTATACCAAAGCTAAATATCATATAAATAATCTCATATCTACCAATCGTTTATCTAAATCTCATGCATATAATGTGAATCAATTATCTACTGTATCAATTACAAGTAATGTGCATGAGGCTTTAACTAATTCGAATTGGAAGAAAGCCATGAATAATGAAATGGAAGTGAAAGAGTCCTAGAGAGGGGTGAATAGGACTATTGAGCAAAATTAAGAAATTAAATGATTTGAATAAGAATTAAAAGATATGTTGAGAAGGAAGAATCAAGAGCACAATGATTGAAGGAGTTTAGATTCAACAATAATCCTACATCTCCACTTAACTTATCCCCAATTTAGGATTTTCAATTGCCCATAATTGCACAAGAGTTTTTATGGCTCACTCTTTCAACCTTACAACTTGAGTTTTCTAGGCTCACTCAAAAACCAATTTACAAGTGTTTTCAAGGCCCACACTAAAATTAAAATCTCAAGTGTTTTATTGGCTAAACACTTAAACCAATTCCTTTAAAATAGAATCTCACTTCTCATTTTCTAATCCTAGAAAATAGAAGAACAAGAATATCTATTCTAACACTCACTACTCTCACAAGAGTATATAATATCAAAAATGAATTTTAGAAGAGTTTAGAGAGCTTAATGGAATGCTTGAATGTATAAAATGAATGAGCAAGTTTCTTAACCTTAAAACAGTCTTCATATGTTATATTTATACTTGAGCAATCCAATTATAGCTTTTAGAAATAATAATTTTGTTCTTAATATTATCGAAGTCCATTTGAATGAAAATTTGGACTATTGAGCTGCATTATATCAGGTCCTAATCGAGATATCCCTCGTCCTGATTGGGACTAACATTAAATAGCCGTTACAAGCCATTGTCTTTGAAAAATTGACATGATCTTGATCAAGATGACAATGTCCCAATCAAACCTTATCCCAAGCAATGTCCCGATTGGAACATTCAATCAGGATGGGTATTGCCCATTTTGCCAATTTTTGCTCTCTTTGGTCCTGCTCAGGACTGCTTTGGTCCCTATCAGAACTTTGACCTAAATTGTAACTTTTTATGCAATTTAGTCCTTATGATGAGTCTGGTCGAGATAGTTACTTGCAATGGATTTCCAGAATTATTTTTCTTTGATATTTCATTATCACTTTGACTTCCAACTTATTCCTAACTTATACACAGTTGAGGTAAACACATTAATTGCTTAAAATTAAGTTTGTTAAGATCAAAATCAAGATTGCTAACTTACTAAGGTCAACAATCTCCCCTTTTTTGATTTGGACAAACTCATTTTGAGTTGATAAAAAATATAATATAAAGTGAGTGATTGATAACAATTTATGATAATAATGAATATATAAAATAAAAATATATTTCTTTATTTCTCCCCCTATGAATATGGATATGATAAGAGATATAAATTTTATTCTAAATGACCTAAAATATATCATGAAAAAGATTATGGTACTCTAAGACATAAAAGGAATGTTTGATAATATGAAGGAAATAATTTCAAACATATATAATGCATCAAAACATAGTGCAAACATTATCATATAGGGCTTAACTAGTCAATGGATTATGTGACACTTAGCATATTACAATTATGAACATTAAGTACAAATATCACAATGCTTTTTCTCTTTGTTAAACAATCAAGGAAACAAAAGACCATAAACCAAAACAATCAAAAAGCAAAGATACATAAAATCTTTATGAAATAGATATGCCATTTAAGCAATGTTCTCCCCTTAAATCAATAAATAAAAATATTTAATATTAAGGGCACACTATCATATAGTTATGTCACTTATACAAACACATCTTTAAAAAAATTCTTTTTAAAAGAAATTAACTACGTATACATACAAACTTAATTATTTCAAAATAAAGATCAAAATAATTCTTAAGAGAAAAAAAAAATTTTATGTTAGGAATTTTTTTACACAAATGGAGTTCGCATGTATACAAATTTTTAACATTATTAATATTTAGCAAACTCAAATATTTCTCCCCTTTTATCAAAAATCAAAAAGAATAAACTCAAATACCACAATTAAAGAAGGAGAAATTTCATTAATTAATAAAAAGATGCAGTACAAAGATAAAATACTAAAAATAAATGAAAAATAAACTAAACTTAAACATGATATAATGAGCCTAAAATAAGCTAACAGCGAAAGACTCATATACCGAAAATAAACCAAATATAAGCCAAAAATAAAACACATGAAAAATACAAATATGGTATATTCTTGAGGAGGAAAAGGAGGAGGAGGAGAATAAGTGCACGTGTAGAATATGATTTGAGATGAAAAAACAATGAGGAATAGAGTGGTATTATAGGCATGAGATTAGGGAAATAGTGTAGAATTTACATTTGAATTGAATAAGAACCTTAAATTTCATTCTTTTTTTTTTATTGGAGAGTCAAAAAAGTAAAAAATTTTGAATTCCTTATCTTGTCAGGAGGCATGTCCTAGTCGGGACATGCTCCCACATGCTCCCATCCCAATCGGGACATGAAGTCTTGAGCGATGTCCCAATCGGGACATCCATTTGGGATGAGTTCTAAGTAAAAACACATAAATCAAAGAACATGTTTGATCGGGATATCATCCGGTCCCGGGCAGGACTAAGGTCACTTCTAGAAAAGTTTTGGGAATTTGTTTAATTAGGTCCAAATAGTCTTACAACTAAGTCCTTGCAAAAATTAATTTGCTTTAATTGGATATAATTGACAATTTTTGAAGGATATAAATGAGGAAATAAAAAAGACTCATTTAGGATGGATATATTTTGCTAAAATTTAATGAAAATTTCATAAATTAATTATTAATTTATGAAATATGAGGGATAAAAAAATCAAATAAAGATGTATCATATACAAAAAATAAATAACAAATATACTTAAGGTTTTATCAAAATCATGACAAACTATAACCATTAATCATGCTAAGTTTTGTGTTTAATAAAGTTCAATCTTTCTTCATATAGAGGTTTTGTGAAGATATCAGTAAGTTGATTATTTGTATCAACACAATCAAGTATGATATCACCAAGTTGAAAATAATCATGTAAGAAATGATGTCTAATGTCAATATGCTTAGTTTTAGAGTGTTGAATGGGATTCTGGCTAAGGTTAATAGCACTTGTATTGACACATTTGATGGAAATATGATAAAGTTTTATACCATAGTCCATCAATTGTTGTTTTTTTCATAACACTTATGAACAATAAAAGACTTACTACAATATATTCAGCTTCAGTTGTGGATAAGGCAACTAAAACTTATTTCTTGCTAAACCAAGAAAGTAAACATTGTCCTAAAAATTGACAAGTTCCAGAAGTGCTCTTTCTATCTAGTAAACTACCAGCAAATTTTGCATCTGAATAACTAATGAAGTTAAAGGAAGAATTTCTAGGATACCAAAGTCCTAAATGCATTATACCATAAAGATATTTGAAAATTCTTTTGATAGCATTTAAATGAGACTCTCTATGACTTAATTGAAATCTAGCACATAAGCAAGTAGTAAACATAATATCGGGTTTACTAGTAGCTAAATAAAGAAGGGATTTGATCATACCTCTAAATTACTTTTCATCAACTGGTTTGCTATTCTCATCTTTGTTTAGTTTGGTTGTGGCACTCATTGGAGTTTTGCTTGTTTTAGTTCCATCCATTCCAAAATTTTTGAGAATGTCTTTTGCATATTTTATTTGATTAATCAAAATCCCATCTTTGCATTGCTTGATTTGTAATTCGAGAAAGAATTTGAGTTCTCCCATCATACTCATTTTAAATTCTCCTTGCATTAATTTAGAGAATTCCACACACAAGCAATGGTTAGTAGCACTGAAAATGATATCATCAACATATATTTTCACAATTAACAAATCATGTTTGGATTTCTTTATGAAAAGAGTTGTATCAACTTTTCATGTAGAGAACCCTTTCTCTAGTAAGAAGTTGCTCAATCTTTCATACCAAGCTCTTGGAGTTGTTTCAATTTAAACACATGATTTGGAGAATCAAAATTTTCAAAACCCGGAGGTTGTTCAATATAGACCTCCTATTCAATAAAACCATTTTAAAATGCACTTTCAACATCTATTTTATAAATTTTAAAATCCATGAATAATGCAAATGCAAGTAGTATTCTAATAGCTTTTAACCTTGCAACAGGGGCAAAGGTTTTTATAATCAATGCCTTCCTCTTGATTATAACCTTTACCTACTAGTCTAGCTTTGTTCCTAGTTATGACACCTTGTTCATTCATCTTATTTCTAAATACCCATTTGGTGCCTATAATAGGATGATGTTTAGGTCTAGGAACTAAGGTCCAAACCTTGTTACTCTTAAATTGATTTAACTCTTCTTGCATAGCAAGGACCCAAAATTCATCACATATAGAATCATCAATATTTTTGGGTTCAATTTGAGAAATAAAGGCTAAATTAACAATAGACTTAAGTTTAGATCTAGTAGTTACCCCTTTTATAGTATCACCTATGATAAGGTCTTAAGGATGAGCTTTCTTGAATTGCCAATCCTTTAGAAGTTCATCTTTCGAGGTAGGTTGAGATATTTCCTTATTTTCTTCCTTGCTTAGATCTTTAAGTTCCAAAGACTTACTAGCATTTTCTTCTTGATTTTTTATAATCTCATTATCACCTACAATATCATTAACACTACTAACATCCTTTATAGGATCAAGTGAGTTTGATTCATTAATTACAATGTGCATTGACTCTTCAACTACTAAAGTTCTCTTATTAAAGACTCTATATGCTTTACTAGAAATAGAATAGCCTAGGAAAATTCCTTTATCACCTTTAGAATCAAATTTCCCAAGATTATCCTTGGTCTTTAATATAAAGCACATACATCCAAATACTCTTAGATATAAGATTTTAGGTTTTCTATTATTGCATAGCTCATAATATGTTTTATTTAAAATTGGTCTTTTGAAAACTCAGTTTGAAATATAACAAGATGTGTTAACAACTTCTACCCAAAAGTATAAAGGCAAATTATACTAATGAAGCATTGTTTTAGCCATTTCTACAAGAGTACTAATTTTCCTTTCAACAACCCCATTTTATTAAGGAGTTTTAGGAGATGAAAATGTATGTGAAATACCATTTTCATTACAAAAGTTTTGAAGAATTCATTTTCAAATTTGGTTCCATGATCACTTCTAATAAAGGAAATACAAAAGCCTTTTTCTTTTTGAACTCTTTTCGTAAATTTTTCAAAAGCTTTAAATGCATTATTCTTATAAGCAAGAAAACATACCAAGTAAATCTAGAGTAATCATCAACCAATACATATGCATAGTGCATTCCACCAAGACTAGCAACTCCCAAATAAATCCATATGTATAAGCTCAAGTGGCCTAAAGGTGGACACTACATTTTTTAGCTTAAATAAAGACTTGGATTTTTTTCCCTATTAGCAAGCATCACAAGTTTTATCCTTTATAAATTCAAGCTTAGGTAAACCATTCACAAGTTCATGTTTATAAAGATCATTCAAAAGCTCAAAATTTTCATGTCTTAACCTTCTATGACATGTCCATGTGTCATAGGAAATAGTCATTAACCATTTTATGTCTTTGTTATCAATTTTATTTAAATCAATAGCATAAACATTATATACTCTTTCACCATTAAAAATTACTTTGTCTTTATCAAGACTACTAATAAAGTAATTTCTAGGATAAAAAGTCACTTTATTTCCCATATCATATAATTGACTTATACTAAGTAAATTATGTTTAAGAGCATTAATAAATAATATATGATATATAGTTAAGGATTGAGGATTACCTATTTCTCCAATGCTAATAATTTTTCCTTTTGCATTATCTCTAAATGTAACATGTCCTTCATCCTTAGCATCAAGCTTGTTGAATTGCTCCTTATCTCCTGTCATGTGTCTTGAACATCCAATATCGAGATACCACTTGCTTTTTGTTCTTTTAGATTTCAAGCACACCTACACAAAACAATTTAAATGTTCTTTTGAACCCAAACCTTTCTTGGTCTAGGTTAGTTTCAAGATAGTTCAAAGGAAGCAAATTCATATGTAGTCTTCTATAGAAGCACACATTATTGGTATATCCTTTGATCATGCAATATGAACATATGACATTTTCAAATTTATTTCTCTTAGGATTGAATGCTTTCTTATGTGAAACATGCCTTTTGTGTTGTGGTGGTGTGTATCTCCCATAATTTTGTGTCATGGAGTGAGACATGCATTTACAATGACGATGTATATTTTGAAAAGTTTGTGTAACATGTTTATGTGCATTGTGTCTAGTATACATATATGTATGCTTAGGTTGAGGTGCTCTAGTTGAGTCTTACCTCTTTGTGTTGATGAAGGATGAGTCTTAAGAGACTTTCCCTTGTTATTCAACACATGAGATCTTTTGGCTTTAAAAGCTTGAATTTCATTTGGTTTACTGGTAGAAGGAGTGGAATCATGTAAGGCTTTTATGAAATTAATATGTGATGAAGATAATGAAGACATTCCATTCTTATATCTAATTCCATGGGTACCTCTATGAAATTTTTAAGAGCCAATAAGACTATGTAAAGTTTCTCTTCCTCTCTTAAATTTAGCAATGGAATTCTTTAATTCTAATATCTCCTTAGAAAACTTATGATTTTATCATGTACTTACTTAAATTGATCTCTCAAAGAATTAAAAGATTTTGCATCACTAACAAGTTTTTCATTTGATTCAACAAGTTTAGCAAAATTATTTTTAAAATTATTAAATTCTTTGGTTAAGCTACTCAACTCATGCTTATAATGTTTCTTCTTAAATAATAAACTTTTGCATTTAACTAATAATTTTCTCATAATAGAGCTCTTATCATCATCATCGTCATCATCATCATCAAAGGAAGAATAAGAAGTATATGGTACCTCATTTTCATTTTAAAGAGCCATGAAGCAAAGATTGGCCACTTCTTATTGTTCCTCTTCCTTTTCAAATTCAGAGGAATAATCTCATGTAGCTTTGAATGCCTCCTTCTTATCTTTTGGTCCCTTATTCTTGAATTTGAGTTTAGGGTACTCACTTCTAATATGCCCTAGTTTCTTGCATTCATAGCAAGTAACCTCTTTAGTTTTCTTCTTCCCATCTCCTTCAAACTTCTTATTGAAATCTCTTATTCTTTAGAAGTTTTTCTTTCTCAAAAACTTCTTGAAGTTCTTAGTGAGCATGACAATGTCACCATCTTCATTACTAGAATCTTTGATGCTTTCCTCTTCAGTATCTTCTTAAAGAGATTTTAAAGTTATGCTCTTTTTCTTATTTTCTTTCTCTTTTTATTTTTTACCTCTTTACTTAATTGTGAGCTCATATGTCAAGAGCTTACCAATGAGCACATCAGTTGATAGAGTGGAGAGGTCTTAAGCTTCCTCAATTAAAGTAACTCGAGATTCCTAATCCTTCTTATGTAGGATTCTTAGAGTCTTGTTATTTACCTCTTCCTTAGTGAAATGTTTACTAAGTTTCTTGAGGGTTGTAAGAAGAGCATTAAGTCAGTTAGTCATCTTCGTGATTAATTCTTGAGGCTTCATCTTGACGAGTTCATATTCATACATATGAAGTTGAACTATCTTGCTTTTTACTTGTATGTTTCCCTCATATTGATTTTCCAAGGTCTTCCGCATTTCCTTGATCGACGTATAATATTGAAGCTTGCCTCCTTCTTTTCTTATCATGGAGGAGACTAAAGTAATTATAGCCTTTTTATTTTTATGATTTTCTTCATTTTGATCAATGCTCTATTGGTTGCTTGAAAGAGTAGTTACTATACTATCTATAATGGTTGTAGGTGTTTCCTAACCTCTTAGGACAATGTCCTAAAGTTTGATAGAATCACAATCAAAGTATAACTCCATCTTCAACTTCTAATGAGGATAGTCACCACCATCAAAGAATAGTCTAAATGAAGAAATGTTTGAGATTCACTCCCCATGATCTTGTATTCTTATTATGAAGTTCCTAGAATTCAAGCTCTAATACTAATTGAAAGAATCCTCTAGGGGGTGAATAGGACTATCAAGCAAAATTGAGAAATTAAACAGTTTGAATAAAAATTAAAAGAGATATTGAGAAGGAAGAATCAAGAACACGATGATTTAAAGAGTTCAAATTCAAAAGAACACGATGATTTAATGAGTTCAAATTTAACAATAATCCCATGTCTTCACTTAACTTATCCTCAAGTTAGGATTTTCAATAACCCATAATCTTATTCATAAGATTAAAATTACACAAGAGTTTTATGGCTCACTCTTTTAACCTTGCAACTTGAGTTTTCTAGGCTCACTTAAAAGCCAATTTACAAGTGTTTTCAAGGCTCATCCTAAAACCAAAATCCCAAGTGTTTTAATGGCTAAACACTTAAACCAATTCCTTTAGAATAGAATCTCACTTCCTGTTTTCTAATACTAGAAAATATAAGAATAAGAATATCTATTCTAACACTCACCAACTCTCACAAGAGAATATAATATCAAAAATGAATTTTAGAAGAGTTTAGAGAGCTCAATTGAATGGTTGAATGTATAAAATGAATGAGCAAGTTTCTTAACCTCAAAACAATCTTCAGAGGTCATATTTATACTTGAGCAATCAAATTATAGTTGTTAGAAATAATAATTTTGTTCCAACATTATCCAGGTCCATTTGAATGAAAATTTAGACTTTTGAGCTGCATTATGTTAGGTCCCAGTCTGGATATCCTCCATTCTGGTCGGGACTATCATCAAATAGTTGTTACGAGTTATTGTGTTTGAAAATAATGTCCTGATTGAAACATTCAATGAGGATGGGTACTACTTATTTTGCCAATTTTTGCTTTATTTGGTCCCGCTCAGGATTATTTAGGTTCCGATCAGGACTTTGACCCAAATTGTAACTTTTTGTGTAATTTAGTCCCTATGATTAGTCTAGTTGAGATAATTACTTGCAATGGCTTTCCGAAATCATTTTTATTCAATATTTCATTATCATTTTCACTTCCAAATTATTCCTAACTTATACACACTTGAGGTAAACATATTAATTGCTCAAAATTAAGTTTGTTAAGATTAAAATTAAGATTATTAACTTGCTAAGGTTAACAAGAGACATTACAGAAGAACTGCACAGGGGATCTTGTTCCACTCCTTGAAGAAAAAAAATAGTGGGGTGCAACTCAATCTAGATGGAAGCATTAATTGATAAAAAGCTTGGTTGGTAGCAAAGGGATAGACTTAGAAGTATAGAATTGACTATGAAGATACATTTTCTCTAGTAACAAAAATGAACACCATCCAAGTTCTTATTTCCTTAGCTACTAACTTGGACTGGCCACTCGACAATTTGATGTGAAGAATGCTTTTTTGAATGGAACTGTAAATGAATAAGTGAATATGGATCCACCATCCAGAACAAGATGTACTGACTGAGTGTGCAAACTAAAAAAGGCACTGTATGGACTCAAGCAATTGCCTCGATCATGGTTTGGACAACTCTCAACTTTCATAAGGAAGCTCAATTATAAGCAATGATCCTGATCACACACTATTCATTAAACAAAAGTTAGGTAAAGTTACCGCTCTGATTGTGTATGTTGATGATATAGTGGTCATTAGAAATGATCCAAGTGAGACAACAGTCTAGTAAAGATAGTTAGCAGCTGAGTTTGAACTTCAGGGTTTGGGTAACTTGAAGTATTTTTTAGGGATTAAAGTTGCAAGATCATCTCAAGGATCTTCCCTCTACTAACAAAAGTATGTAATGGATCTACTAACAGAAACAAGCATGCTTGATTGTAAGCCAGCTAAGACTCCGATTGAAGTCAACCATAGACTATCAATCCGAGGAGATTAAATCCTAATTGATAAAGATAAATATCAAAGCGTAATGGGAAGGTTGATTTACTTATCACATACTTGGCCAGACATTGCTTATGTAGCAAGTGTTGTAAGTCAGTTAGTGCATTCTTAAAGTAAAGAACATATGGGTGTAGTATACCGAGTATTAAGATATTTGAAGTCTTCTCTAGGTAAAGGTTCATTCTTTAAGAGAAATAAGTATTATGAAATTACTAGATGTACAAATGCTAATTGGGCCGGAGATCGGATTGATCGAAAATCAATATATTGGTACTTTACATTTGTTGGAAAGAATTTGGTCACTTGGAGAAGCAAGAAACAAAAAGTTGTAGGTAGGTCGTGTGCTGAAGTTGAGTTTAGAGGAATGGCTTATGAAGTGTGTGAGTTACTCTGGATAAAGAGAATTGTTCAAGATTTGGGACTAAAACATCTGAAGCCTATATTGTTACATTGTGATAATAAGGCAATCATAGCAATTGCAAATAACCTAGTTCAACATGATCGAACTAAGCATATGGAGGTTGACAGACATTTCATCAAAGATCATCTGAATTAAGGAACAATTGATCTTCTATTTGTTTTTTCTCAGACTCGACTAGTTGACATTCTCACAATGGTTGTATCCGAAAAAATCGTTTTACAACTCATTTGGCAAGTTGAAAATGATTAACATACATTCACCAACTTGAGGGAGAGTGTTGAGGAAATAAATATTTTAAATGTATATATTAGGAAGTAAATATTTGTATACATTTAGGAATCAAATATTTATTTTATTTAGAATATTATTTTATTTATAATAAGGATATTAATAGGTTTTCTATGTGTATATATAAGGATTGTAATATCTCTTTTATACATATATGAGAACATATTTACCTTAAATTTTCTCTAAATTTTATTCTTCACACCTCACAATGTGCCTATTTTCTTTAGACCCAACTTTAAGGTCAGCAGGAATTTTTTCAAGAACTTCACCATCTTTATTGGTAATAGTTTCTGGCATTATAACCCACAAGAACCTTTGCTTGCTCTTAACAATCCCGTGCCAGAACTCCATAAATTGGTATATTGTCATCACTGTAGTACTACCAAAGCTTACGTACAGTACAGATTGCAAAGGTTGCTCGTCCAGCCATTTCATACAGCTTCTATCCATCTCCAGGATACTGTTGGAGGTTGAATAAAATTCTTGCTTACTGATCCTTGCTAGTTTTGATTTTAAGAGCACGTGGAGGGGACCAACGGTGTAGATTTTTGGGTAGTGAATGCGAATATGGGATAGTGTTGCTGCTTCTAGATCTTCGAAAGTGTTGAAGATGAGTGCTTGAGATTGTCTCATCTCTTCTGTGAGCATTAATAGGTAAGGATTTGAACTTTTTTGGCAAAAATTTGGAAGATCTCTTCGCCCGAGAAATGTTTCCATTCCTGGCACTTCTGTTATCAACCAAAAAAATTCCAACAGTTCCATAACCAAAAAAATTGAATAAGATAAAACTACGAGTTAAAATGTTTTCAACATTTAAATAATTAAATACATATTTTAGATTTTGATACCTTCAACAGGAAGTTCATGAGCTGCAACAATGTCAGGAATAGAAAAGAACGTCAAGACGGAGCAAGCACTGATGGTATGAAATTGAATAGCTGGAACTCCAACTTCAGTGGCAACATCATACACAAAACCCATCACCATATCTCCAATGATACAATTAATCGGCATAACGTTATTCAAATCTATTAGCATCTTCTTGAAAATTGGTTTGCTCTTTGATTTCGTTCCTTCCAATAAAACCTTCACCGTACTAGCTGAAATTCTTGCTAAGCCGTCTGCTGGCCAACAGTTTGGAATGGTTTTGAATTGGAATCCATGGTACTTGGCGAATCGAGCTTCAACATCTGTACAACGAACTAGATTATCATGGATATACTCGAAATTTTGGAAGGTGATTTTTAGGCCCGCTAGGGCTAAGAGCTCAGCTAGCTTAAGCATGGCGTTTAGATGGCCTTGGCCTGGAGCAGGAAATATTAGTACATGAGGAGGAGTATCAGAGCATTGCTCCATCTTTGGTTAAGAGAAGGTTTAGAGTAGTCTGCGAGCACAAGACCATGTGAAATTTTGGTGGCAGAAGTATTAATTTTAATGAAAATTAAAAAAACAATTATTCTAAGACTTATCGAAGTTGTGAGAAGTGGAGAGGTGATTGGTCAGAAAAATAATTAAGTAGCAGCACTATTCCATTCAATAAGAAGAAGCCGTGTGATAGCTGCATATGAAGATCGATGAAATGAGATAAGTATAACAGCACAATAGAATACAGATTTGTGAAATTCCAATTTCAATTTGAAGGGGCAACCGATTGGAAAAGACAGATTATGGGTTTCTGCGTGAATGTAACAACACATTCTCCAGTTATATTATATTAAATTCACACACAAACATGAAATATGCCTTTTCTTTTTCTTTTTTCTGAAAAAACTTCGCAAGGATGATGATAGCAGATTAAAAGCAAAAGGAACAGGTGGCTGATCTAAAAATTACGGGTCCAAGGGAAAGGCCATAGAAATATAGGATGAGATTTCTGTGGTCTGGTCTGCCTGCCAACGTCGACTAAAAATTGGACTCGTTGGTCTGTTGAAAATTCTAGCATTGAATTGAAAGCCAAAACAAAATGCAAATAAGAAATGTTGGGTCATTAGAGAAAAATGTACTACCATCACCGTATGTTGAACCTTCTCAGTAAGTATTGAAGAAACATTCCCTTATGTTGAACTCTAACAACAATATCTACAAAATTAAATTAACATTTTTAATTAAAATAAAAATAAAAATAAAAATAATTTATATAAAAATTAAGAGAATAAAAAATCACTAATAGAATAAAAATAGAATAATATAATTTAATATAAAAAATTTATAAAATTTGAAAAATTATAAGATATAAAAAAAAGGTTTTGAAAGGTACTGATTTTTCCTCATCCAAGTCTAACACTGTTGATAATAAAATATGATATTTTCCTGCTTTTTACATTAAAAGAATAGAAAAATGAAATTTAGGTGAAATATAGTTTTTGGTGGAGTAAGAGGTGTTTACATGAAATTAAATTATTTAGAATGAAATAGAAAGGTGCATTTTAAAGTAGTGAATTTTCAAACATCTGTATGAGTTTGTGTTTTTTTTTTTAGGGTTTTTAAAAAGGGTTTTCTGTAGGGTTTTTAGAGGGGTGTTTTTTTTTAAGGTTGGCAAAGTCAATAACCAAGCTGATTGAATCTCTTGTGCCCTATTCCTTCTCCTTCATTGATCTGAGAAACCCAAGTAGGCCACTTCGTCCCTTTCATTTCCTTACGTCTATAAGGGCTTCTTTTGATTCAATGGCTGACATTTTTTTATGCAGCCTTTGGGAGTTCCTTCTTGGTGTTGCAGGCGAAGGGGAAAAATCGTTTGGGAGACATCACAAAACGTGCATCGCCGAATCGTTGTAACGTTTTAAAATAACTGTGCAGTATTTATCTTGGTTTATAGAGAGGTTATCTAGGGTTTCTTGAGGGGTGGAATGGAATATATATTTTTCTAATTTATATGCAATGGCGATATAAATTTGTAGGTTTGAGTAGTTTAATCAAGGCTTATTGGTGAAAAAAAAACCCAAACATTTTCAACCTTTTGCAATGTAATCCCAATGACATAACAGAAGCCTAAATTACAAGGGATAAATATTGTAAGCCATTAAATCGCGCACAATTGACTATCTAACAATCTTCTATAATCTATTGATTTGCATATAAATACCAGAAAATATGCATCTAAGAATTCGTTGATTCACAAGAATACCAAATTTAATCAACTTAACAAAAATTGTCCCAAAACAACTAAAAGAGACAAATAAATAGTGTTTGGGAAAAAATCCAAAAGCAAAAAAAGAAAAAAGACTAAAAATCCAAAAATAAAAAGGAATAATTTTTAAACTGAATTTTGAGGCCTTAAACGATGGAATTTGGGCTTGAAGTTAGATTGGCACTTGTTATGGAGCTTTGAATCAGCTTCAATTTGATATATTATGGGCCTCGTAGTTCAATCAGGGTCGCAAGTTAGGTTCACTTGAAGATCAAGTGCACATGTCCCTTTCGTCAAATCCATCCATATATGTCAATGCAACACATCACCCAACTTTTTAATTTTTACAATAATGTCCTGATTTCTAAAAATTTTTTTGCAATGTTAGCCATTAATGAATCTGGTCAAAATTGATGTAAAAAACAATGAGGTGGCACTTGAGTTGCCATGCCACCATACCAAAGAGCAGTCTAGGGTTAACCAAAACCATGGTTTAACAAAATTGCTTGTTGCTCTGCACCTCCAGTTAAATTTGTTTTATCACTCCTTGACTCCTTATCATTGACCTTCTCACCAATAAAATCCCTGTCATGGCGTTGTCCGGATTAATTCTACTGAATGCTCACTATGAGACTTGCATTCTCACAGTAAACATGTATAGCATTTTCATATGCATAGTATTTTAGTTTATAAATATTGATTAAATAAACTAGAGGGATATTTATGTTACAAAATATAAAAAGGGGGTCAATATGAAAATTTTTATTAATTGTTGGATTAAAGTGGTAGTTTGCCATAAACATATATTCATGGTGTTGGAACAAAAATAAAACATAGAGGAACTTTAAAAAAAATTAGATTGAAAACAAAAGGGAAAGGCGGAAAAGAAGAGAAAACCTAAACCTAAATTCCTAACATCTGAATCCTAAATCCCAACTAAAAACACAACACCCATCTCAAAATTAGTTATGATAAACCTTCATTATCATGTAAATTGATGATTGAAGCTTGAATTAATAGAAAAGGAAAAGTAGGAGAAACTAGATTTAAGAAGATTCAGCCATGTCTTAAGTTGAATAAGGTTAGCAAGATGCTAATTTTCTCTATTTTTGAATAATCAAGCATCATATGCATGTGATTTTATGTTTATGTTCATGGTTAAATCCCTTGATTTCAAGTATAGTGATTTATGTAAATTAAATGATTTGAGTAGAGAATAGTGTTGAGGAAGGAAATATTCTAATTGTACATATTAGAAAGTAAATATTTGTATACAATTAGGAATAAAATCTTTAGTTTATTTAGGATGTTATCTATTCCTAATTAAGATGTGATTAGGATTCCTATATGTATATATAAGGGTTGTAACCCCTCTTATAAATACATGAAATATATTTCCCTTGAATTTTCTTTTCTTTTCTCTGAATTTTATTATTTATTGTATCAGAGCATACCCATTGAAATTGTTTTTTTTTTTAATTCTTGAAATCATATTTTTTGTTTCTTCTTCTCTTTAAAATTCTTTAAATCCCTTTAAATCTTTGAAACCATGACCACTGAAAACACATTCATCGTATCCTATGGAACATCTAATTTTATTCAAACCCTTCAAGATATTATCCATTTCCTATCGGAATTATTCTTGATGATACAAACTATCATCTATGGTCACAACTCATAGAAATATGAATTGGAGCTAGAAATAAATCTGGCTTTCTTAATTGCACTACGCTAAAGCCACCAGTAGGAGATAAAGCTTTGGAAACTTGGCTTCTTGATAATAATCAAGTCAAAAGTTTGCTGATTGATTCCATGATTCCAACATTGATACAGAGATTCATCCATCTTCCAACAACAAAGGAGATATGGGATGCTGTCTCAAAAACCTTCTATAGTGGATCTGATAAAACTCAGTTGTTTGAATTAAACCAAAAATCATTCACAACACGTCAGAATGGTAAGCCATTAGCTGCATATTATAATAAATTGGTTGGAATATTTTAAGAAATTGATGCCCGGATGTGTGCATAAGGGGAGAATGTTAATGGAGTAGTATCACTCCACAAACATATTACTCGACTTCGAACACATATTTTCCTAACCGGGCTTGATTCAGAATTTAATAATGCTCGAAGTGAAATACTCTAGAAGGATCCACCTCTTGATCTCGAGTCTAGTTATGCATATATGTGGAGGGATCACAACTAGCTTCATACGATAGAAGAGCCGAAGATATTGTCGGTAGCAGCTAATACTTATCCTTAATTCAAAGAGAAAGGACCGAGTAAGTCCATCACATACACACGTACTCATTGTGGCGAATTTGGACACTTCAAGGAACGATGCTATGAAATTGTAGGATATCCAAAATGGTGGAATTTCAATAAAAAGCCTCATAAGAAGCTTAGAAAAGCTGCAATTGTCACCTTTAATGAGACTAAACCAAGTGGTAATCTTGATGCAACATCAAGTATGATAAATCTTACTCGAAATAATACATTGATTATTAATACAGTTGCTATTGATCATATAACAAACTCCACTCACCATTTTACATCCATCCGCCCATTAACCCAATAAAATATTCTGATTGCTAATAGAGGCATCGCATTGGTCACTCATAAAGGATCAGTATCTAACTTTAACTCTCTTAATCTAGATATTATTCTTGTTGTTCCATATCTTTCTTGTAATCTACTATATATTGGCCAAATCATTAAAACCTTAAATTGCACTATCAAATTTTAGCCTAATTATTATGTATTTCAAGACATTGCAATGCATCGGATTCTTAGCTCTTGTATTAACAGTGAAAAGTTGTACTATCTTAATTTGCATGGTGAACCAAATGAGAAGTCAAGTCAAGTCAATAGGGTTAGTAGAAGTTGTTCAGCGAAAGACCAAGTTAACTAGTGGCATCGTCGTTTTGGTCATCTTTTTTTTTATTATCTTAGACAAATAAAATTGAATTTTTTTTTAATACCACAGACTCAGAATTTAAGTGTGATATTTGTGAATTAGCAAAAAGCCATCGAATCTCTTATATACTGAGTTATAATAAAAATTTAATTCCATTTATGACCATTCATTCTAATGTATAGGGACCTACTTAGATTCTTACTCTATCTGGTGCTCGATATTTTGTAACATTTATTTATGAATGTACCTAGATGACCTAGCTATCATTACTTTCAAATAAAGGAGATGTGTGCTTTGCATTTTGGGACCTATACAAAATGGTGGTTATGCAATACTAGAGTAAAATCCAAGTCTTGTAGTTTGACAATGGTGGGGAGTATCTTAACTCAGTTCTAAATGATTTTTGCCGCGAGTAGGGCATTTTCCACCAAACGTCCTATGTCAACACTCCCCAACAGAATGGTGTAGCTAAATGGAAGAACCGCCAGTTATTAGAAGTCATCCGAGCATTATTGTTTGACATGAATGTTCCTCAAGAATACTAAGGAGAGGTTGTTCAATCCACTGCGTGTCTCATAAACCATACACCATTAAGAGTACTCGATTTCAAAACACCTCTTTAGAAAGTTTAGGAACTTATCATAACTCCACCTCTCAATAATCTAGAGCCCTGAGTTTTTGGAAGCTCGACATATGTTCATCAAACACTCAAAAAATTAAAGCTATCCAGTGTATTATTATTAGCTATACGGATCTACAATAGGGATATTGGTGTTATGATCCAAATGCAAAGAAGATGTATATAACTCGGGATGTTTGGTTCCATGAAAATGCTCCTTTCTTCTCTCACTCTAAGTGCTCTCTTCTAGGGAAGAAAAATCTAAACCTCTTTGAATTTGAAGATAGCATTCTGAATGTTCCTAATCTTAGTATCTTAAATGTCCTAAGTCTCCTGAATGTTCCAAGCATCTCACTTGAATAGACAATTAAAGATAATCCAAGTAATCAAAATAGTACATCTTCCTAACCCACACCAAAAGCTGAAGAAACTCTGGATGTGCACAATAAGGTAAACTCTTCTCCTCTAGTAACTCTAAATATCAAGCCTCGTTATCCTTATAGAATCAATAGAAGGGTTCTAAAAAAATAATATGATCCGGACCTTCATACCAAAGCTAAATATCCTATCAACCGACCATTTGTCTAACTCACATGCATTTACTATAAATTAATTATCTACTGTATCTATTCCAAGTAATGTGTATGAGGCTTTAACTAAGCTGGATTGAAAGAAAGCCATGAATGATGAAATGGAGGCATTATAAAAGAATTGCACATGGGATCTTGTTCCTCTCCTTGAAGGGAAGAAAACGGTGAGGTGCAGGTAGATATTCACTGTCAAACTTAATTTAAATAGAAGCATAAATTGATATAAAGCTCAGTTGGTAGCAAAGGGATATACTCAAAAGTATAGAATTAACTATAAAGATACATTTGCTCCAATAGCAAAAATGAACACCATCCAAGTTCTTATTTCCTTAGCTGCCAACCTAGACTAGCCACTACAACAATTTAATGTGAAGAATGCATTTTTTAATGGAACCATATATGAAGAAGTGTCTATGGATCCATTACTTAGAACAAGATGTATTGACTAAGTATGCACACTAAAAAGGGCATTGTATGGACTCAAGCAATCACCTCGAGCATGGTTTGGATGACTCTCAACTTTCATAAAAAAGCTTAAATATAAGCAAAGTGATGATGATCATACACTATTCATCAAACAGAAGTTAGGTAAGGTCACCACTCTAATTATGTATGTTGATAATATGGTGGTCACTGGGAATGATCTGAGTGAGACAACAATCTTACAAAGATAGTTAGCAATCGAGTTTGAACTTAAGGATTTAGGCAACTTAAAGTAATTTTTAGGAATTGAAGTTGCAAGATTAGCTCAAAGGATTTCCCTCTGCCAACAATATGTAATGGACCTACTAATAAAAATGGGCATGCTTGATTGTAAGCCAGCCAAGACTCCAATTGAAGTCAACCATAGACTTTCAGTCCTAGGAGATCAAGTCCCAACTGATAAAGATCATTATCAAAGGCTGGTGGGAAGGTTGATTTACTTATCTTATACTCGACCAGATATTGCTGATACAGTAAGTGTTGTAAGTCAGTTAATGCATTCTCTGAGTAAAGAATCATATGGGTGCAGTATACCAAGTATTAAGATATCTAAAGTCTTCTCCGAGCAAAGGTTTATTCTTTAGGAGAAAAAAGGATTATGAAATTACTGGTTATACTGATGCTGATTAGGCTAGAGAGCAGACTGATAAAAAATCAACATCTGGGTACTTTACATTTATTGGAAAGAATTTAGTCACTTGGAGAAGTAAGAAACAAAAAGTCATAGCAAGGTCAAGTGCTGAAGTTGAATTTAGAGGAATAACTCATGGAGTATGTGAGTTGCTCTGGATAAGGTGAATTGTTCAGGATCTAGGACTAAAACATTCAAAGCCTATATTGTTACATTGTGATAATAAGGCAACAATAGCAATTGCAAACAATCTTATTCAATATGATCGAACTAAGCATGTAGAGGTTAATAGATATTGCATCAAAGATCATCTAAACCAAGAAATAATTAATCTTCTATTTGTTGCTTCTCATAGTCAACTAGCAGACATCCTTACAAAGGTTGTATCTAGAAAATTATTCTATAACTCACTTGACAAGTTGGGAATGATTGACATACATTCACCAACTTGACAAAGAGTGTTGAGGAAGGAAATATTTTAATTGTATATGTTAGGAAGTAAATATTTGTATACAATTAGGAATAAAATCTTTATTTTATTTAGGATGTTATTCTATTCCTAATTAGGATGTGATTAGGATTCCTATATGTATATATAAAGGTTGTAACCCCTCTTATGAATACATGAAACATATTTCCCTTGAATTTTCTCTTCTTTTCTCTGAATTTTATTCTTCAAATAGATATGTATATGGCTGATTTTAAGATCTTAGATTTAATAGATGCTAGTGGGAACTTAATTAATGGAAGTGAGGTGTTGGTGTCTCTGCAAAACTCTGTTTTTAGTAAATAAGGCTGCTTCTGTATTTCTATGATTTCAGACCTTTAAATGTCGTATTTTAACCTCATTTTTTTTAAGAAAATACTTTTATATGTTTTTAATCATGTGTTAAAATTTTGTGATAAAATACATTCACTTGGTTGGGTAATTAAATAGATTTCCAAGGTTGCTGTAGTAGATAATTCTGCAAAGTCTGATTCTGAAATTTGCATCTTTGAGGCCCTTAAACTTGATGTTTTAACCTAATTTTTATTGTGCATATACTTTAATATGTTGAACATATATATGGAAATTTTCATGTTAAAATTCAGTCATAAGGTAGTCAAATAATTTAAGCAATTAGACTGCTGCATTAAACAAAATCCTGTAAATTGTGTGAATTGCATAACTTGCATCATAAAGCATGACGTATGCACTTCATAATCATTCTTGTATTTAGATTTTGGTTGTAGTTTTGAGGCTATGATGTTTGGTATTAGGAGATGGTAGAGTAAGGCATGATACCTCGAAGAGATTGAATGGGAGAGGTTCAAGCATGTAGTACTCTTCAAGAATTTTCTTATTTTAGTGTGTAAATTTTGCTTTGATAAGGTGAGTAAATTATTAATTAATGATTTTATGATAACAATTTTTATATAATATGTACATATAAATATGTGTTTCTCTAAGACTTGGCTTAATACTTGAAAATGATATGGCTATTATGAATAATTTTGATTATATTTTGCAAAAGCTATTCTAAATGTTATTTAGTTAATAAATGATGGGAACATATATTATATTTTGATATGAGTTGATAAATAAGATTGCAAAAATATGCATTGCTTAATGATAATGATACACACTAATGTTATGGTTGATATATGAGATCTCTACACGCGTGTATGATATAAACATTTTGGGAAAGTAACATATTGGATGGGTTACCACCTAAATGTATTTGACCACTTAGGGGGAGCAACATATTGGATTAGTTACCACCTAAATGTGTTTAATGCTCTTAGGGGACTAACATATTGGATGAGTTAGCACTAAAGAGCTTAAAATGTTCAGGATATCTATACATGCATGTATGACATAAACATTTAGGGGGAGTAACATACTGGATGGGTTACCACCTAAATGTATATGACCACTAATAGGGAGTAACATGTTGGATGGGTTACCACCTAAGTGTGTTTGAGGCTCTTAAGGACTAACATATTGGATGGGTTAGCACTAAGGAGCCTAAAACGTTGATTATGACTTGAGTTTGTACTAAATCTCTTGATTTTGATAATAAATATTTATATAAATATAATATCCCTTGAGAAGTATGAGATTTTCTATTTATGATTTAATCGACTAAATCTCTTGATTTTGATGATGAATATTTATATAAATATGATGTTCCTTCATAAGTATGAGATTTGCTATTTATAATTTGATGTACTAAATCTCTTGATTTTCATGATGAATATTTTATATAAACGTGATGCTCCTTGAAGGGAATGTGATTTGTTATTTATGATTTGGTCAAGCTTTATATTGAAATGGGAATGTGGTAAGTTATTTGAATTTGGTATAAATGATATATATATATATATATATATATAAGAAATATATGTTCCTCATTGTTAATTCTTAATCTATTCACTGAGTATTCATACTCATTCTTTTATTACTATTTCTTTTTAGAGAATCTATTTTAGGAGCGAATCTTTAGGTTAGGTGGATATCATTCTACATTCTTCCACATTAGAGTCGAGGTTGAGCTAACATTTGCTTTGTAGGTGATGTTTTAATATCTAGAATAGCTTAGTATATATAATTTAATGAATATAAGCATATCCATACATGTATATATTTTTGTTATAAATGGATAAGTGTGTTGTTTGATTAATACATGTATTTTTAATACACTAAGTCTTGTTAATAAAATGCTAGAAGTAAGACTTATGAGTATATTTTCTTCTTGATGAGCTATTGAGAATTTTAGTATTGAGTTTCATCTGGATTGGGGTGTTACACTCACACTCTATTTAAAGCTTCAATAGAAACTTTTATTGTAAAAATTTTGAAAACCCTAAATCAAAGTCAATCAATTTACATTTATGCATTTACCGACAAGCCTTATGCTATGGTAATGTGGTTTTCAAAGATAGAGCAAATAATGAAGTCTCTTTATATATAAAAAAAAAGTTGCATCTTTACCTTAGGTTTCAGGTTTATGTATCAAAGGAGCTTGGGAGGAACCCACGGGAGGTTGTTAATGTGAAAGTGCTAATGAGCAAGTACATTATGGGAATACATAAGGCTATTATTGAAGTGATGAATATGCGTGTTTGAAAGAAATGAGGAAAACCAATAAAGTTGATGTTGAGAATGGACTGAGTGTTGAGAATGGATTCTACTCCATCTTCACTGTCCATCTACTCTCTTCTTCTTCTTTTTTTATTGTACAATGATTCCATGATTGGTCATAGTAAGCGACTTTACTAGTACTGCTATTTGATGATGTTCAACTTATAATCCAATTCAAAAAAGAACAATTCTTTCTATTTTAGAAGTATTTCTTATTTCAAGATTTAGATTTTTGGGTTTTTATAGGTTTTGTTTCTTGAAGATAAATTTGATTTTTTTTTGTTTGTTTATGGTATGGAAGAAGAGAATCATACCAATAAAAAGAATAAAGTGATGAGTAGTAGCAACGGTAGGGGTTGTGGTGGTGGTGTAATATCCCGTGTTTTTAAAATATTTTTACACTGTACCGGGATATACAGTGTTAATAATTTTTGAATATATATTACGATATTTTCACGAGTTGATATGTATTTAAAACTTATTTTAATTATTGTGTATTATTTACAGTACTTTACGTAAAATTTTCCCGGGACTTGCATTTTCGGGGAAATTTTCACGTAAATAATTTATTATTAATTATTTTAAATGTATTTTCGGACTTGCATGAACTCATGCGTATTTTTAAATGACTAAATAAAGCCTATGTGTATATATTTATTTAATTAGGGTTTAATATATATTACCCTAATATTTTATTATTTATTTATTAAATTATTGTTATTTAATTATCTTTATTTATTAATAAATTATTAATATATTAAATTATTGTGTGGGTGTGATTTTTTTTTATATTTTTATTATTTTTCTTTTTTTTTCTTTTTCTTTTTCTTTTCTTTTTCTTTTCTTTTTCTTTCCTTTCTTTTTCTTTTTCTTCTTTTTCTTCTTCCCGAGCGCCCGACCACCACCCCTCACCGCCTGCAACTTCCGATTTTCGGCCGTCGGTGTGCTGCTAGGAGCTCCACCTTCCTCAGCCAGCCACTCCGTCGCCCTCAGCTCCCTTCCCCGGCGCCGGCAAGCCCTTTCTTCCCTTTTGGCCAAAACTTCTTCCTTTTGCCGTCGACGACGATTTTGGCCACCGTTTTTGACACCGCCGGTCTCTTTCTTCTCCTTGAGCTCCGATGAGTGTGATTCTAGCTTTGGTTTGAGCTGAAATGGTTTAGATTTGCTTAGGTTTCGATTTTTCAATTCGGCCATATTAGGGTTTTTGATTTTTTTGAGCTTCGAATTGATTGATTCATGAAAAATCCCTTCACAAATGTTGTTCCTAGTAGCTTAATATACATGTATGAATTTTTGTGGAATTTTTGGAGATTTTTTGGATTTTTGGGTATTTTTGAATATTTAATATTATTTTCTAATTTTTGGAAATTAATTATTTAAATTATGAAATTGGGGTTTATGGTTAAATTAGGTGTTGAAATGAATTATAGGAATTTATTTGTAATTTTTATGAATTTCTAAGTATTTATTTTGAATTATTGAAGTTTATGTGATTTTGAGAAATTAGGGTTAATTATGTTTTTAATTGAATTTAATTGGTTAAATAAGTTTAATTATTAATATTATTGATAAATATGTTGAGAAAATTAATTTGGATAATTGTATAATTTTTGGTGAATTTTTGAAGTAATTATAGTATATTTATATATACAGGGGTATTTTGGTAATTTTATCCTAAGTTGGCTAAAAATGTAATTTAATTGGTTTTAATAGTTATTTAAAGTATAAAAATGATTTCTACAAATTATTTGGTATTTTTAACTAATTAAAACTATTTTTCGTGAATTATTTTCAATTATATATATAATATACGGTTTTTCAAATCAAATGAGTTTTTATCGGTTTTTATAGTGTTTAAAGGTTAATTATGTAATTTCTACCTATAAAATGTATTTTTTAGATTTTAAGGATATTTTTGGTATATCTGGAATTGTTCTGTGTTTGTGGACCCCGGTCGGTGGACTGTAGTTTGGAGTCCGACCGTGGGATTTTGATTGTGCCTTGTGTAGTTTTTCAAAGTGTGTTTCTTTGCAGGGTCAGCTCTACTCTTTTGAGTAGAGAGATGTCCGTTTTACAGGGGAGGTTCTGTCGAATTTTCGATAGAATTCTCGTAAAACATGATATCCAGTCGAACCCTAATTCTGTTCCTGTATTTAATATTCTAGATCGAATTCTAGGATTTCTGTTAGGTTTATTCTAATGTCTGTCGTTATTTGTTTGTTTAGTTGCGCCGAGACTGAGGGCTAGTGGACCAGGCCCGTCGGACCCGTCTCGTGGAGCGCACTAGGTGAGTTACTATACTATATATATATGCTTAGGATGCATGATTTAGAAATGCATGTTTTATGTTGATTAAATATGCATAAATAATTTGATTATTCTTAAGTTTATATTAAGTATATTTTTGGTTTATTTTTGGTATATAATAAATTATATACAGTTTTGTTAATAAAATATATTTAAAATGTTTTTAAATATATTTTTAGTTTAATTTATGATTTGACTGGATTTATTTGACGTATGTATATACTCGAAATATACCTGGTTTACTTTTGGTATATTTTTGGTATATATATGGGTTATATTGTTATTTCATTTACATTCATGCATCATTTATTTTTGTGAATGAATGTTTTACATTATTAATGATGAAGGATATCAATAGAATGTGCTACCTAGTGGGCAGCACTAGGACCGAGTACGTACCAGTACGCCTATAGTATTTAGGCTATATTACTAACCATTTGTGGATATTGATTGAATATGATTATTGATATGTGTGAGATATGGTTTGGGTGTGATTGCTGGAGCTCGGTTGACCAAGTGTCTCGGGGCCAATCACACTGGTAGTTAGACTGCTGGAGCTCGGTTGACTTAGTGTCTCGGGGCCAGTCTACTGTCCAAATGGATTAAGTGGATATATTTGGACTAAGTGAGCCTGTATGGCTAGAGTGTTGTCTAACACTATTTTCTGAGGTTGCGATATTCTAGGGTTCTATGTGATCCTTCATAAAAGATGATTTTTAATAAAAATATATAAAATGATTTTATTGCATTTGTGTGTATATTTGCCTGTATATATATATATATTATATATACTGTTGATTGTATGCATTATCATTTAGTGTGTATGTATAGATATTATAGTAATTCACTCAGTGAGGTCTGACTCCCCTCCGTTGACAATTTTTCAGGAGAGTCAACATCTTCAGACCTCAGTAGCAGGTCGATACGCCGGATTTCTTCCGCCCCGGCTTCTTTGTGTAAATTATTTACTTGAGTCTTATTTTTATTATAATCTAGACACTGCAGTAGTTGTGAATTAAAGTATGGGATTTCATGTATTTCATTTAAAGAGATGTATTATATTGAAACTGGATTGTATTAAAGAGATTTTATATATATGATGAGATTTGATTTAAATCCAGTTGATGAAAATGATATTGTGATATTTAAGATTTTTATTTCCGCTGCACATATATATATTATTGTTATTGTTACTATTGCATGTTTTATTTTATTTTTAGGCTTGCTACGGGTTCCGGATTCGAAAGAATTCCCATTCCCTAGCGCCGGTCACGGCCCCTGTTTTGGGTCGTGACAGGTGGTAGCAGTAGTAGTTCTGGATTATTCGATGTCATGTTAGACCTTACAATGCAATGCTATTTCATTAGTTTAAGGGCGATGGTGAGCTGACGAACCAAAACTATGGTTTTAACCTTGGTTAGCTTACTTGTATGTAGGGACCACTCTTTGGTGTGATGGCATGACAACTCAGGTGTCATCTCATTCTTTTTAAATCAATTTTGACCAGATTCATTAATGGCTAACATTGTAAAAAATTATAGAAATTAGAGCATTATTGCAAAAATTAAAAAGTTGGGATTACATTGCAAAAGGTGAAAAAGGTTTGTATTTTTTCACCAATAAGCCTTTAATGAACTCAAGAAGAGTGACAATTTCTTTATTAGCATTTTATGTCATATAATGAAGAATTGGTATCTCTTCACAGATGTAGGTAGTTAAATGTTGAACCACATAAATCTTGTGCGCTCTTTTTTTTTTTTTTAGTTTTTATTTTGACATGTTTATTGATTGTTTTAATTGGATGGATTTTTCCTAACAAGTGGTATCAGAGTTTTGGTTCTTTAGTTGAAATCGAAAAATATGGTGGTTGTTCTCATATATAAAAATAATTAATAAATAATAATAATACTTTTTTCTCATTTTTTAAAAAATATGCTTTTTTTGTTTTTTGTTTTTAATTTTTCTGGTTGAATTTATTTTTATTTTTTTGTAAAAAATATCAATAAAAACAAAAAATATATATATAATTTTACAAAAATAACCATATATTCATTGAATGCTTAGTAATAAAATCATATATTTCAATTTTAAAATTTTAAGTCACACATTTACTCAAAATTTTATAACGTTTAAAGAAATACAAATAGAACAAAAAAAACTACAAGCAAGCAAAAATATGGACAACAACCTAACAACAACTAGACAACAACCAAAAAAATCATAAAATAACAACAACAACCCAACAAAAACCAATTCGAATAGCTTGGTTTGCCTCTGTTTTACAAAGCAACGACAACAACCT
Organism: Mallotus nudiflorus; assembly: GCA_947683625.1. Classification (NCBI taxonomy): domain Eukaryota; kingdom Viridiplantae; phylum Streptophyta; class Magnoliopsida; order Malpighiales; family Euphorbiaceae; genus Mallotus; species Mallotus nudiflorus. Next base: position 165,223 of record CANTUR010001255.1, read on the forward strand.
CAAAAAATAAAAAATAAAAAATAAAATAAATAAACAAGAACAAAAAAATAAAGAAGAAAAAAATCCAATAATCACCTAAGTATTAAGAACCAAAAATAAGAAAATTCAACACCTATCATTACAACTCTTGTTGATTGTAACATGGTGGGTTTCTATTATACAAGAAAAATAAAATAAAAGAAAAAGATGGAGAACTTGAGCTTTAATAAAATCTGAGATGAAAATTTAATTGAAAAATCTATGGGTTTCCTCTCTTTCAATAAAGCTATGTGAAAATTTCTTTTAAGTAGAACAATTTTGTAAATATTATAATAGTTAGTGTTGGATTTGAGAGTAGATGAACATAATGATGAGAATAAGAAGAATAAGGAGAAGGGATGAAGAAAACAAAGACATAAAGATGAAGACGAACAACAGCAATAAAAAAAAAAGTAAATAAATCTTGTGCAAAAGATTAAAAGTGTAAATGTAAGTAATCATAATTTTGAAAACTATGATAAAAACAATGGACAGTATAATTTTATCCACTAATAAGTCATGAGATTAGGATTATTTCAAGATATAACAAACATGGGGCTTATTTGTTTCATGTTCTATGTATACCATATAATTGCGTTATAGACTTTTTTTTTTCTATTTTATAATAAAAGTTAAAATTTATTATTATTAGTGCATACCCTTAAACTTATATTAATTGTCTTAATATAATAACTACTATAATTTGTAATTTGCTTTAGTTAAGAAATATTTGGATGAGTTTGAGACACAACTGAAAGAAGATAAGGTGGATTTGGAACTTCCTATGTGCTAAGATGGAGCAAAGTTCAACTCCTTCTCCTCCTCCTCTTCTTTGTTTCCTTCCTACTCCACATGTACTTATGTTTCCTTTCCTAGCTCAAGGTCATGTGAACCCTATGCTCAAGCTAGTTGAGCTTTTAGGCCTTGTTAGTCTTAATATTTACCTTCCTAAACTATGAGCATATCCTTAGGGAACTACTCCATAATACGGATATTGAAGCTCCTTTAAGCAAATATCGAGGCTTCAAAATCAAAATCATTACTGATTATCCAACTACAGATGCACAACAATTTAATGATATACATGAGTAGGAGGAACATAGAGAGGAAGAGGAGGACGAATTGATTCTTGCTCCATGCTTGAATTTGTTATGCCTAATATTAGCTAAATATAAAACATTCAAATATATATAGCATATGTTATGTAAATTTTTATTTATTTGTTTGTTTATTATTATTATTATTATTATTATTATTATTATTATTATTATTATTATTATTATTATTTTGTGATCTAGAGTTCAATGGATTCTAACTAATCCAATTTTACTCGGATAGGACCACAAAAGCGATAAATATTTTCTAACAACAAATTTAATGCAGAATTTAAGACTTGATTTAAGTGGAAATAATTATTGCCAATTGAACCCAACGGTTGTTGATTTTATTTTTTATTTTTTACATTAGAGGGTAAAAGCCAAAAGAAAAGAAAATTAATAAAAAAGGCACTGCGAGAAAATGCATCAACCATCTAGTCTTATCTTAAAAGTCCAAAAAGGTTGTGAGCTGGGTTTGTAAGTCAAGAGTTTTGCTATCAATACCCATAAGGAATTGCAGGATCCTATTCCTAGTGTCACGTGAATTTTGTTAAACCTCAACATTTGTCCATGTGCGGCCTAGCAATACCTCATCCACCCATGCAAGTATGCTAATAAGCCTACTTGTCCACAATTTAAGATCCTGTCTTGACTTTGGAAAGCTAGCACACCCACTAGTAAAAGTGTATACTTAAGTACAAAAAAGGTAATACAAGTGTTATGTGCAAAGGAACCTTACTTTACACTATATAAATAAATAAGAATGGCTACAAGAAAGTATGCTTTCTATGCCTTTACAAGGCTTAGCCTTTACAAGGCTTAGCCTTCACTTGGCTATCACACACCTATATGGCTCCTAAGACACTTCACCACTTCCATTTACAAATGAGGAGTGAAGGTATTTATAGGAGAGGGTTAGGTACTGTAAAGACCCAATATTTTAAATAAAATATTATTATTTTGGGATATGCAATATTAATAATTTTAAATTTTAATTGTATATTATTATTGTTAATTGCTAATATTATTTACGTATTTTATGTTAAGGAATTATTTACGTAAAAATAATTTATTTTACATGGGATTATTTGATATCATCATCATCATCATCATCATCATCATCATCATCATCATCATTATTATTATTATTATTTGTCACGACCCAAACTAGAAGTCATAACCGGCGCTAGGAAACGGGAATTCTTTCAAATCCGGAACCTGTAACAAGCTTTAGAAAAATAAAACATGCAATAAATAAATAAAAAGTATGACTGAATTAAAATTTTTTTAATCAATTTATAAAATAAATACTTCAAATCCTTTCATAAATAAATATATTCATATAATATTCAAATACAACTCTCTGAGTATAAAGTATCAAACAAAACAATACTCTTTTGATACAATAACACTACTACTGCAGTTTCTAAAATATAAATCAGAGTTCAAAATATACATTTACATAAAATAGCTAGGACGGAAGAACACCGGCGAAGAACTCTACTACTAAGGTCTGTCGATATAAGATCTCCTGAAAAAAAATAATTAAGGGGGGTCAGACCTCACTGAATGAATTATTATACTATATATACATGCAAATCTAAACCATATCCAATCAGGCATTCATATATATATATATATGCATTTCATACAAATGTCAAACTTTGCTTTTATAAATTTAATAAATGCAAAAAATATTTATTTTAATACATGAAGGATCAAATAGAACCCTATTAATTGCAGCCTCAATCGATCATAACATCACTCTAGCCATACAGGCTTACTTAAATCCAAATAGATCACTTATTCCATTATGGACAGTAGATTGACCCCGAAACACTAAGTCAACCGAGCTCCAACAGTCTGATTGTCAGTGTGATTGGCCCCGAGATACTTGGTCAACCGAGCTCCAGCAATCACACCATCATTCATATCACATCTCAATCAAATCATCTTAGTTATATCATAATTACCACAAGAAACCCTCACTCAATACTAAATCTATCGCATCAGTACGTACACAGTCCTAGTGCTACCCACTAAGTAGCACATTCTATTAATGTCCTTTATTTATAATAAATCATACATTCAGAAAATAAATAATGTAGGATGACATTCATACTAGCAAAATAAACCATATATATACCAAAAATATAATTAAAATAAACTAAGTATATTTCAAGTATATATATGTAAAATAAATTCAAATCAATCATGAAATATACTAAAATAAACCCATAATATACTAAAAATATGTTAGGTTTAAATCAATAATAAAACATGCATTTTTTTGGAAATATATCAAAAATATACCAAAAATATACTTAAAAACAATTTAAGTATAAATCAATAATATGACATGCATTTATTTAGGAATATACCTAAAATATACTAAAAATATAATTAAAGTATACTAATCATTTAATAAAACAATTATGAATAAATATACATTTAAAACATGTAATATTGAAAATAAACCCTAAATATACCAAAAATATAGTAAATGTATATAGCAAATATACAAACATATACATCAAAATATACTAAAAATAAACTGAAATTATACCAAATCATATTATAAATTAAATCACTTTTAAAAAACATATAATGAAAATGAAAAATCTTAAGTCATGCATACTATATGCAATACATATATATACAATATAATAACTCACTGATTAGGCTCCACGAGACAGACTCAGCGGGCCTGGTCTGTTAGGCCTCGGTCTCAGTATAGCTAGAAAAATAAAATAATAACAACCATCAGAATAAATTTCTAACTGTACGCTTCTATGATTACTATATAAAGACTCAATCGAAAATTTAAAACTAGACTTAAACCGGTTGTCACGTTTTACGAGAAATCTACCAAAATTTCGACAAAGCCTCTTCTATAAAATGGACATCTCCCTACAAATGCAGGGTCGATCCTGCACAGAAAACACACTTCTAAAATCTCAAGGCACAACACCTCGAGTTAGAACCCCAAATTCCACAAATCCCCAACTGAGGTTCATAATACACAAATAAACAATATTAAACAGTAAAATAATAAAAATCATCAAAAACCCATAAAAATATTTAAAAACCTTTATTTTTCAATTAAAACATAAAAGTCTAATTTAAATAATATTTGATAATAAAAAATTCATAAATGGGATAAAATTCCCATTTTACAAATAAATTAACATAAATTGTAAATAATATTTAAAATCACAATTTAACATCACAAAAATAATAAAATACACATTTAGCCTCAAAATAATAAATACACTAATTATTTACATAATATTTTAAAATTATCACAATTAACTAATAAAATCTCAAATATTATATAACATTCATAAAAATTCAATTTTTTACAATTATTCAATATAACATAATAAAATTCATATTTAATTGCTTAAATAGTTTAATTATATAATAAAATTAGTTTAAAACCCATTTTATTTTCAAAATAATATATAATATATTATTTGAAAACAATTTTTGAAAAATACTATTAATTAGTTAAAAATAGTAATTAATTTGTAAAAATCATTTTTATTACTTAAATAATTATAGAATCAACTAAAACATAATATTTAACTATAATTAACACAAAATTACATATTTACCCCTACAATATAAAATATCCAATATACTAATTAATTTCCTCAAAAATTATAAAATCATTAAAATTATTTAATCAACATATATTATACTAATATCAACCAAAACACATATTTATCCAACAATTTCTATAAAAATACATATTTAATCTAATAATTCAAAATACACATAAATTGTGTAAAATTCCATAAAAATTATATAAATTCATAAAAATTATTTTATCAACAAATAACCTTCTAATATCAACTAAAACACAAAATTAAACTCTAAATTCAATCAAAATGCACATTTAATTCAATATTCCAAAATTTACATAAAATAAAAAAAATTATAAAAATTATATAATAATCCCAAAAATTAATTTCTCAACATCAAAATTAATAACAATATATAACAACAATAATTTAACCAAATTCATAATTAAAATAATTAATTAACAAAATTAATTAAATAATAATCAAATAATCAAAATTACCCATAAATTAAACTAATTCAAAAAAATTAACAAAAATTATTTTTAGCAAGCTTGAGCTACCAAGAAAAATATTTCAAAAACAAAAATCAATAAATCAACAATTTCTAACTAAAATAAAGAATAAAAACTCAAATAACCATAATGTAAAAACCAAGCAAAATCTTACAAGAGAACGAGTTTGAGCTTGATCCATGTCACGACCCAAAACAGGGGTCATGACCGGCGCTATGGAACGAGAATTCTTTCAAATCCGGAACCCGTAGCAAGCCTGAAAATAAAATAAAACATGCAATAATAATAATGACATAATTAAAATATTGTGCAGTGGAAATAAAATCATAAATAATTAATTAATAATCCACCACGGGATTTAAATCAATAAATCTATCTCATATATATAAATAAATCATTAATACAAATCCAGTTCAAACATTTAAAGTACATATCTCATATAAATATAATACAAAAATCTCACAGTCGACCATAACTACTACAGTGTTTAGATTATAAAAATATAACCCAGGTGAGCAGTTTACATAATGAAGTCGGGGCGGAAGAAATCCGACGTACAAGCCTGCTACTAAGGTATAATGAAGATGACTTTCCTGAAAAAAAATAGTCAACAGATGAGAGTCAGACCTCACTGAGTGAATTACTATAATATATACACATGCATACTAAATGTCGATGCACACAGTAAAAGTATATATAATATGTATGTATACAAGCAAATACACACACAGATATAATAAAAATCATTTTATATATTTTTATTGAAAATCACAATTTATGAACGATCGAATAGAACTATAGAAAATTGTAACCTCAAAATAGTGTTAGACATCACTCTAGCTATACAAGCTCACTTATTCCAAATAAGTTCACTTGTTCCATTTGGATAGTAGACTGGCCCCGAGACACTAAGTCAACCGAGCTCCAGTAGTCTGACTGTCAGTGTGATTGGCCCCGAGACACTTGATCAATCGAGCTCCAGCAATCACACTCCCAAATCCTTTCTCACACATCAAATAATCAAATCCAATCAATATCCTCAAACAGGTTAGTAATATAGCCTAAATACTATCGGCATACCGGTACGTACTCGGTCCTAATGATGCCCACTAAGTAGCACGTTCTATCGATATCCTCCATTGAAATATAAAAATATACATTCATAAAAATATATGATGCATGAATTTAAATATAATAGCAATAATAACCATATATATACTAGAAATATACCAAAAGTAAACCAGGTATATTTCAAGTATGTATACGTCAAATAAATCCAATTAAATTACAAAATAAACTAGAAATGTATTTGAAAACATTTTAAACATAATTCGTTAATAAAACATGCATATAGTTTAAAATAAACCAAAAGTAAACAAAAATAAACTTAAGTATTAATTAATACCATTATGCATTTTTAGTCAAAATAAAACATAGATTTCTAAAATCATGCACCCTAGAGCATATATATATATAATAGTAACTCACAATTATTGCGCTCCTCGAGATGGATCCGATGGGCCTTGTCCACTAGGCCTCAGTCTCGGTGCAACTAAATAAATAGATAATGACAGGAATGAGAATACATCCAACAGAAGTTCCAAAGACTCGACCTAGATTACTAGAGACAAAATTAAAATGGGAATTCGACCAGACATCACATTTTACGAGAATTCTACCAAAAATTTGGCAGAACCTCCCCTATAAAATGGACATCTCTCTACTCAAAGAGTAGAGCCGATCCTGCAAAGAAACGCACTTCAAGAATAAGCACAGAATTACAACCACAATCCCTCGGTCGGAGTCCAAACTACAAATCACCGACCGAGGTCCACAATTCACAGAATGCTACAGAAATACTGAAATTGCCCTTATATAATAAAAATACATTTTATAAGTGGAAATTACGTAATTAACCCTAAAACACAGTAAAAACCAATAAAAACTCATTTTATTAGAAAAATCGTATATTATATATATAATTGAAAATAATTTACAAAAAAATAGTTTTAATTAGTTAAAAATACTAAATAATTTGTAGAAATCATTTTTATACCCTAAATAACTATTAAAACCAATTTAATTACATTTTTAGCCAATTTAGGATAAAATTACCAAAATACCCATATATATATAAATATACTAAAATTAATTCAAAAATTCACCAAAAAATAATATAATTGCTCAAAATTAATTTCTCAATATAAATCTCAATAATATCAATAAATATACCCAATTAACCAATTAATTTCAATTAAATACATAATTAACCCTATTTTTTCAAAATTACATAAACTAAATAAATTCAAAATAAATACATAAAAATTCACAAAAATTACAAATAAATTTATATAATTCATTTCAACACCTATATTTACCATAAAACACAATTTCATAATTTAATTAATTAATTTTCAAAAATTAGAAAATAATAAAAAATACCCAAAAATCAAAATAAATTCCAAAAATTCTACAAAAATTCACACATGAAGATTAAGCTAAGGGGAGCAATATTTTTTAAGGAATTTTTCATGAATCACAAAGAAAAGCTTTAAAAAAAACTCAAAAATTCAATATGGCCGAAATTAAAAAATTGAGAAACAGAAAAATTGAGGGAGTTAGAGCTCAAACTGAAGCTTGAATCAAGATCACTGAAGCTTAAGGAGCTCAAGGACACCAGAAACGCGAAGAATAATGGCCGGAGGAGGAAGAACGACGAGAAGCTTGAGTTTCGGCAAAAATGGCAAAAAATGGACTTGGCTGGCGTCGGGGAAGATGACAGGGACGACAGAGTTGCTGGAGAAGATGGTGGCACGCTGGGGAGGCACTCTGAATGGTGGCGAACGGAAGTTACAGGCGGTGAGGGTGAGGTTGGCGTCGGGTGAGAGAAGGAAAGGGACGATGGCATGTTTTGTAAATTTAACAAACTTTTAATTTTGTATATATATATATATATATATATATAAAATACACATTTAATTATCATTAAACTATATAATATAGTATAATTTGATGAAAATAAACCCTAATTTAATTTAAATACGTATACATGCATGTATATGTATATATATCAATACGACCCTTAAAAATCATACATGAACTCATGAAATTTCATAAATCTATTTAAAATAATTAATATTAAATAATTTACATGTCAATTTCCCCGAAAATAAAATTCTCGGAAAAATTTTACGTAAAGTACTTAAAATTATATAAACAATAAAATTAGTTTTATTTAAATAACAAACTCATAAAATATCAAAGATATATATACAAAAATTATTAACATTGCATATCCCGATGCAGTATAAAAATATTTAAAAACTCGGGATATTACAATCCAAGCCTAGGATCAACTTCTTCACAACTCTGAGAGTTGAACAACACCGAGAAGATGAGTTATGGCGAACAGAGGACGGAGCAACGGTGAGGAATGACTTGCGAGATGCTATTGCTGCTGCTTATTGTTGACGTTGCCAAAGAAGAAGGAGGAGGCAACGACGTCTGTAGGAGGTGGTGGTGGCTAGAAGACCAGACGGCGCTCTGACAGTAAAAGAAATGAACGGCGAAGGGCGAAGGGACGGTTGGGTCATGGTGGTTGTTGGGTTGCAAGGGATACATATATGTGATTTTGGTTGTATGAATATATATATATATACAATCACACATATTTACACCATCACATATTAATATAAATATACATAAAATAACAATAAATGATAAATAATAATGACATCAATAATACCAATAAAATGAATAATGCAATTTGATAAAACAATAATAAAAAAAATAATAATGCACATAAATTAGTGTTATTAAAATAATACTAATGATAAAAAATAAAAATAGTATCTATCATGATAGTAACACAAAACACATTTAAAAATAACAATAATATAAATAATATTCATGAAATAATTTGATAAGGCAATAATATCAATCAATAGGAATAAAATAATAATAATGTACTTAAAATGTTAATATTAAAATAATACTAACAATGGTAGTGGAATACTTTAAAAATATTAATAATACTCAAATCACTTAAAGTAATAAAATAATATTAGTACTTAAAAATAATATTAAAATAACCATGCATTAAATTAACGTTATTAAAATAATAGTATCCGAAAATAATAAATATACACAATGAAATTTAAACATCCAAAATAATATATTTACGTAGAAAATTCAATTAAACACAAAATAATGATAATAAATCACAAAATAGTAAAATAATTAAATATAAATTTTAAATTTTATTTACACTGCATATCTCATTATTTAATAAAATAATTTAAAAATTAGGGTTATTATTATTATTATTATTCTTCTTCTTCTTCTTCTTCTTCTTCTTATTATTATTATTATTATTATTATTATTATTATTAAAATTGATGAAGGTTATTTTGGTAATTTCATAAATAAATAAATAAATAAGGTGAAAAAGCAAAAAATATCAGGTCAAACTTCTCCCTCTCTCTTCTTTTTTTTTTCTTCTTCTTCTCCTTCTCCCTCTCGATCACTCACCTTCTAGCCACCACCGACCGCCACCACTTCCCTCTTCCTCCAATTACCGTCAGTCGCCTTCAGCTTGCCGGGAAGCCGCTTGGAACCACCAGATTCAAAATAGGTCGAAAGTTGGAGCTTTATAAGGCCGATGAGATTCCAGCCACCCTAGCTTATCAAACTGGACTCTTTCGAAAGGTTTTCCTTTGGTGAGTCCATTTTTGAGCTCTGTTTGAGCTCAAATCCTCTAGATTTTTAGATATCTTTGATTTTTAGTTTATGCATTTTAGGGTTTTTTTTAGCTTGATTATGTTTGATTCTTGCAAACTCGCTTAAGAAATGTTGTTTTTTGTAACTCAAGCTTCTCAAATATAATTTTTATGAATTTTTTTGAATTAATTTCAATTTTGATTAATTTTTTATTATTTTAATATTAAATATTGAATTTTTGATAATTATGTCAATTAATTATTTTTAATGGAAATTTAGTTAAATTGGTGTTAGTGATATGAGTTAATAATTTTAGAATTTTTAAAATAATTTTTGGTGAATTTAAATAATTTTTTAGAATATTAATTATATTTTGTATATTTTGTATTATTGAGTTAATTGTGTAATTTTGTGAAAATTATAGTTAAATAATATGTTTTAGATGGTTTTAGAATTATTTAGGGTATTAAAATGATTTTTATAAATTATTTACTATTTTTAACTAATTAATACTAATTTTTGAAAATTATATTCAGATAATATATTATTTACTATTTTGGTGATTAAATGGATTTTTAATTACTTTTAATATATATTTAAGCTATTTGAATATATAAAAATGAATTTTTACTATTTTAAGTTAATTTATTGAAAAATTGGATTTTTATTAATATTATATTATTATTTGAGATTTTTATTTAATTATTGTAAAAATAATTGTATTTAGTGTTTTAATGTTTAAATATATTATATTTTTGGTATTTTGAGGATATTTATGGAATTTATTGATTTTTAATATATTTATTATATTATTTGTATTTTTGATAAATTGTGAACCTCGATTAGGGAATTGTATAGTTCAGGATCCCAACCCGAGATGTTGTGCAATCTATATTAGAAGTGTGTTTTTCTTGCAGGATCGACTCTACTTTTTAGTAGAGAGATATCTATTTTACAAAGGAAGTTCCACCGAATTTTCAGTAGAATTCTCGTAAAATGTGACATCGAGTTGATTCTGAATTTCCTTATTTGCCTGAGTTTTTGTATTCCTAAATTGAGTTTCTTTTAAAAATATAAGTTAGGAATTTATTCTGATTGTTATTATTATTTATTTTCTAGTTGTGTCGAGACCGATGCCTATTGGACAAGACCCGTCGAGCCAGTCTCAAGGAGGGCAGAATTGTGAGTTATTATTTTATATATACATTGCATATAGGATGCATGATATTACGTATTCATGTTTTTAATATGTATTTATACATGAATTGTTTTATTAAATGTTTTAGTATATGTTAGGTATATTTTCAGTATATTTTTGGTATATTTTAACATATATGCATGTTATATTTTCAATATACACTTAGAATATTTTTGGTATATTCATGGTTTATATTCGATATATTTATAGTTGATTTTGGATTTATGTAGCATATATGTACTTGAAATATATTTAGTATATTTTCGGTATATTCTGGTATATATATATATATGGTTTATTTTGTTGTTATGAATGTTATTATGTTTACATATGCATTATTTATTTCCCATTTATATATTCAATTTTATTTGAAGGATATTAATAGAACGTGCTACCTAGTGGGCAACACTATGACCGTGTACATACTGATGCGATAGATTTTAGGGATAAGTTATTAAATCACTTGAGGTGACATTTATTTGATTTATTGATTTTGAGATTGCTGTGATTAAGTAGTGTGATTGCAGGAGCTCGGTGGACCTAGTGTCTCGGGGCCAATCACATTGATAGTGAGACTGCTGGAGCTCGGTTGACTTAGTGTCTCGGATCCAGTCTATTGTCCAAAATGGAATCAGAGAATTAATTTGGACTTAAGTGAGTCTGTATGGCTAGAGAGATATTTTTGGTTGAGGTTGCGTATTATTAGGGTTCTATTTGATCCTTCATTCAAATAAATATTTTTCAGTATTTATATATATATAAGTGATTTCAACATCTGTGTGAAATGCCTATGTATATTTATTATATATATTGATGCTTGATTGCATATGATATTAGGAGGTGCATGTATATATAATATAATAATTCACTGAGTAAGGTCTGACTCTCCTCAGTTGTTTATTTTTTAAGAGATTCTTCATCTTCAGACCTTAGTAGTAGGCCCATACGTCGGACTTCTTCAACCTCGACTAATTTATGTAAATTATTTATCTGAACCTTTTATTGTATTCTAGAAAATTGCAATAGTAGTGTTTGTATCTGTAGAATGTTGTTCTCATGTCAGAGACCTTTCTCTTAATATTGTATGGAATATTTTTATTTTATGATATGACATAAGTCTTTATTTTTATATTGATTTAAGATTTTAATTCTGGTGTATTTTTATTTATTTATTGCATGCTTTTATTTTTAAGGCTTACTATGGGTTGCAAATTCAAAAGAATTCCTATTCCCTAGCTCCGGTCATAACTCCCAATTTGGGTCGTGACAAGTACTATTCCCACTTCTTTACTTTTCACACATCTATAAGGGAACTCTCTAGAATATTCCCTTTAGCTTTCTTAAGAAAGCTTCTCTTCCTCTCCTCCTATGGAGAGTTCTAGACACCCCAAGTCTAAATAATTCTACTAGTTTCCCTTACAAGCTTTTAGTACTCTTTACACACTTCTACAATATGCTAGAGTACTCCACTGTAATATTTCGAGTTTTTAAATATTTTTAGACTGCATCGGGATATGCAATGTTAATAATTTTTTGTATATTTATGATATTTTTATGAGTTGTTATTTGTTTAAAGCTTATTTTAATTATTTTATATTATTTTAAGTACTTTACGTGAAAATTTTTCGGGAATTGTATTTTCAGGAAAATTGACACGTAAATAATTTAATATTAATTATTTTAAATAGATTTATGCATTTGCATGAGTTCATGCATTATTTTAACTGTCGTATTAAATATATATATATATATATATATATATATATATATATATATATATATATATATATATATACATAAACATGCATATATATACATATATCTAATAATTTTAAGGTTTATTAATTATTTTTAATTATGTATGTATATATTATATAGTTGTTATTTAATTAATATGTGTATATGTATATTAATTAATTATTTTTTTTAGTGTGTGGTGTAGAATTTTTTAATATAAAATTATTATATTAATGTACAAATTACTAAAGTCACTATATATATATATATATAAAAACTTTACCATATTTACAAAATATACCCCCGACTCCTCCTTCCTTCTTCCCGATGCCCTACCACCATCACCACCGTCTGTCACGTCGTTTCTTCATCATTGGTGTGCCTCATGGCGTGCCACCTTCGTCCTCAGCCAGCTCTGCTGCCTTCTCTTCCTTCTCCGGCATCGTTTGAAGCTTCTTTTGGCCGGAAGACCGAAACTTGAAGCCATCATCGATCACAACGATTTCGGCCACCATTTTTGACACTGCTGGTCTCTATCTTCTCCTTGAGCTCTAGTGAGTGTGATTCCAAGATTTGTTTCACTTAAAATGGTCTAGATTTCCCTAGGTTTTGATTTTTTCAATTTAGGCCTATTAGGGTTCTTGATTTTTTTGAGCTTCAATTTAATTGATTTATGAAAACTTCCTTCACAAACTTTGATCCTGGTAGCTTAATCTTCATGCTAGAATTTTTGTAGGATTTTTGGGTATTTTTTATTATTTTATTAATATTTTCTAATTTTTGAAAATTAATTAATTAAATTATGAAATTGTGTTTTATGGTGATTATAGGTGTTGAAATGAATTATAGAAATTTATTTGTAATTTATTTGAATTTTTATGTATTTATTTTGAATTTAATTAGTTTATGTAATTTTGAAAAATAGGGTTAATTGTGTGTTTAATTGAAATTAATTGGTTAATTGAGTATATTTATTGATATTATTGAAATATATGTTGATAAAATTAATTTTAAGTAATTATATTATTTTTGGTGAATTTTTGGATTAATTTTAGTAAATTTATATATAGGGGTATTTTGGTAATTTTATATTAAATTGGCTAAAAATGTAATTGAATTGGTTTTAATAGTTATTTAGGGTATAAAAATGATTTCTACGAATTATTTAGTATTTTTAACTAATTAAAACTATTTTTCATAAATTATTTTCAATTATATATATAATATATGATTTTTCTAATAAAATGAGTTTTTATCGATTTTTACTGTGTTTTAGGGTTAATTACATAATTTCTACTTATAAAATGTATTTTTATTATTAAAGGGTATTTTTGGTATTTTTGTAGTTGTTCTGTGAATTGTGGACCTCAGTCGGTGATTTGTAGTTTGGAGTCCGACAAAAGGGTTGTGATTGTGATTCCGTGTCTATTTTTGAAGTGTATTTCTTTGCAGGACCGGCTCTACTCTTTGAGTAGAGAGATTTCCATTTTACAGGGGAGGTTTTACCGAATTTTCGATAGAATTCTGATAAAACGCGATGTCTAATCGAATTCTAATTTTAATTCTATGTCTAGTAATCTAGATCGAGTCTTTAGAACTCCTTATAGATTTATTATGATATTTTATGGTTGTTTGTTTGTTTAGTTGTGTCGAGACCGAGGCCTAGTGGACTAGGCCCATCGGACCCATCTCGTGGAGCGCAATAATAGTGAGTTGTTATTTTATATATATATGCTCTAGGGTGCATGATTTTAGAAATATATATTTTATTTGATTAAATATGCATAAATGATTTAATTAGTACTTAGGTTTATTTTTGGTATGTTTTTGATATATTTTGAATTATATGCATGTTTTATTAAACATTTACTTAAAATATTTTTAAATATATTTCTAGTTTATTTTGCAAATATATTGGATTTATTTGACATATATATACTCGAAATATACCTGGTTTACCTTTGGTATATTTCTAGTATATATATGGTTTATGTTGCTATTTTTATTAGAATTCATGCATTATTTATTTTTATGAATGTATGTTTTATATATTAATGAAGGATATCAATAGAACGTGCTACCTAGTGGGCAACACTAAGACCGAGTACGTACTAGTACGCTAATAGCATTTAGGCCATATTACTAACCTAATTGTGGATTATGATTGTATTTGATTTGATATGTGAGATATGATTTAGGAGTGTGATTGTTGGAGCTCGGTTGACCAAGTGTCTCGGGGCCAATCACACTGACAGTCAGACTACTGGAGCTCGATTGACTTAGTGTCTCAGGGCCAGTCTACTATCCAAATGGAACAAGTGAACTTATTTGGAATAAGTGAGCCTGTATGGCTAGAGTGTTGTTTAACACTGTTTGAGGTTGTGATTTTCTAGAGTTCTATTTGATCCTTCATAAATAGTGATTTTCAGTAAAAATATATAAAATGATTTTGTTGCATTTGTGTGTATTTGCTTGTATATATATCTATTATATATACTATTGACTGTGTGTATTGCCATTTAGTATGCATGTATATATATTATAACAATTCACTCAGTGAGGTCTGACTCCCCTCCGTTGACTATTTTTCAAGAGAGTCATCGTCTTCAGACCTCAGTAGCAGACCCATACGCCGGATTTCTTTCGCCCCGACTTCATTATGTAAATTGTTTTCTTGTGTTTTATTTTATAATCTAGATACTGCAGTAGTTGTAAAAATTGAAAAAGGATGATGTATTATCTTTGTATGAGGTATGTACTTTAAATATTCGAACTAGATTTGTATTAAAAGTTTATTATATATGTAAGATGAGTTGTTGGTTTAAATCCTGTGGTGGATTATTATTTAATCATTTATGATTTTATTTCCGCTGCATAATATTATTTATGTTATTATTATTATTGCATGTTTTATTTTATTTTAAGGCTTGCTACGAGTTCCGGATTCAAAAGAATTCCCGTTCCTTAGCGCCGGTCATGGCCCCTGTTTTGGGTCGTGACATCCACACAACTGTAGCTTATTCTAGCTTATTCTAAAATATTTTATAGTACTCCTACATACTATAGTTGAGCTTGGGAGAATGTAAGCCTTTAAAACCACTTGCCATGGTGTCAAAACTCCTTAGGCATATTTTTTGTGACATTCTCCCTCACTAAACCTATTGGTGCCCTTATTGGTTATGAGGCTTTGGTGATTCCAAGAGCTTCATAAGCTTCTTCAACCCTTGAAGCAGCTCCTTTCTCGCCTCCATGTCAAGACCCTTGTGCTTGATTCGTGTTACTTGAGTAGTTGACTTGCACCTCCTATGAATCTCTAAGACTCCCTTATCTTGGTCATAACCCTTTCATGCTCTCATGGTTGCTCCATTCAATCCTCCCCTGAGATTGTACTCGTTGATGCACTCCTTGCTCCTTTGGAAAGTCCTTCGCATACCCTTGCGAATATCTTCCTTCCTTGGTGCACCCTTTGATGCCTTTATGCCACCTATATTGCCCTTGCAGATGATCTTGAACTTGTTGTCCACCTTACCCTTTAGTGGTGAAGTAGACTTCCTTTGCTTGCTCCCTCGTTGTATAGGCCTTTTTGCACCTTTTTCACCTTGTGCCTCTCGAGATTCACCCTTAGAGATTTGTATTTCGAAGATCCCCATGTCTTAACACTTCTTCCTCTTAATAGGTACGGGTAGCATTTGGCCATCCTTCATAAAGTACAAGGTGTTAATGTAGGAAACCAAGATAGCTTTCACCATATTTAAGAAGTCCATCCCCAAGTAGAACTTCCTTCCACTAAGTAGAGCCACTAAAATGTCAAGTTTGCTATGCCACAGACTAATCTCGATGTCCACTCCATAATCTTTCCTCTTGTTCTTCAATAGCTTGTCGTTCAGCCCTTTAGCAAAGCCACTGCACTTTCTATATGGCATGCCTATCTCATCGGCAAGTTCCCTTGCCATATAGATCACATCGGCACTCGTGTCAATCATGGCTTCCAAGGTCTTTCCACACACCTTAGTTTTGACCAATATTTACCTAGAATATTGTTCTCCACTTTTAAGTTGAATGGAATTAAAGAGAGTGATGCTAGTAAGCTTCCCTCACGTTGCTTTTCCCCCTCCATTCTTACCAAAGCCATAAGCTTCCCTCACTTGTGGCACTCATATGCTCGATGTGGCCCATTATAAATGAAATAAGCAAGTTTAGGCTTAGAAGACTCACCCTTGTCCTCTTTATGCCATGCTTTGGATGGCTCCTCTTTGCCATCCTTCCTCCACCTGCTTCGTCCCTTTTATCTTGGGCAGGAGCGCTCTTCATCATCATCGGAAGACACCCCATTGTCTCCCCTACCATTACCATTGTACTCGACCTTCTTGCCTTTACCTTTCGAGTCCCTCCTCTTGAACTTTATTAAGCTTTTGGCAATAGCCATCGCGGTAGCAACGTCTTTGACATCGCATTGGTTCAACTCTTGCTTGGCCTAATGGGACAATCCATCGAGGAAGTTGAATAATGCCTCCTTCTCTCTTAAGTTAGGTATCTCCAATATTAACTTAGAGAACTCCTTGACATACTCTTGTATGTGCCCCTCCTTGTGTTGAAGATGACAAAGCTTGGCCTTTACTTCATTCTCGGCATCCTTGAGGTAGAATTAAGCTTTTAACTACCTCTTGAAATCTTTTCACGTAGTGATGGTGCACGTCCCCCTCTTGACGTCCTCGCACTTTCTTCTCCACCACACGGTAGCCACCTCATTAAAATAGAAAGATACAGCCTCAAAGTACCTCTCAAAGCTTTATAGGAAGTTGTCTATCTCCCTCGCATTCCTCGCACTACTATAGGCTTTTGGCTTGGGAGCATCCACTTTATGAGTGGTCATAGCTTGGACTCCCCTATCACTAGCCAACACGGCCTTCACCAAGTTAAGCTTCATCTCAAGCTTCTCCTTGTAAGCTTATAACATTACCTTACAGGTTTTTTCTTCTCTCGACAACTTATCCATAACCTTATTCAAGGCACCTTGAATCTCCCCTCGAAGCTCCTCATCACCACCTTTGGACTCAAGCTCTACGATGCGTTGGTCCATGTCTTTGATTTTATCCCTTATATTGGACATGGTGGTCTCTACCTTGACCAACCTTTCCTCTATGGCTGTTAGTATGTCACGAGACTTCTCTCGTCAACCCTTCTTTACACCACCTTATGCTTAGCTTGTTGTTTGCTCACCTAAACCTGCCATTATATTATGCTAACACTCTAACACACACTCCAAAGAAGGCAACACAAATCCTTGAACTCAACCAAGAGCTTTGATACCAATTGTCATGTGAGTTTTGTTAACCCCTAACACTTGCCTATGTGCGGTCCAGCAATATCTTATCCACCTATGCAAGTATGCTAGTAAGCCTCCTTACCCATAATTTAGGATTGTGCCTTGACTTTGGAAAGCTAGCACACCCACTTACAAAAGTGTATGCTTAAGTATAAACAGGTAGCACAAGTGTTACGTGTAAAGGAGAATTACTTTACACTATATAAATAAATAAGAATAGCTATAAGAAAGTATGTCTCCTATAGCTTTACAAGGCTTAGCTCTCACTTGGCTATCACACACTTATATGGCTCCTAAGACATTTCACCACTTCCATTTACAAATAAGGAGTTGAGGTATTTATAGGAGAGAGTTGGGTACTATTTCCACTTCTTTACTATTCACACCTCTATAAAGGAACTCTCTAGAATATTCCCTTGGCTTTCTTATGGAAGCTTCCCTTCCTCTCCTCCCATGGAGAGTTCTAGATACCGAAGTCTAGATAATTCTACTAGCTTCCCTTACAAGCCTTTAGCACTCTCACACACTTCTACAACATGCTAGAGTACTCCACACAACTCTAGCTTATTCTAGCATATTTTATAATATTCTATAGTACTCCTATATAATATAGTTGAGCTTGGGAAAATGTATACCTTTAAAACCACTTATCATTGTGTCAAAACTCCTTAGGCATATTTTTTGTGACACTAGGTCCAAGCCATCCTCAACTAATTAACATTTGTTACCAATCTTCATAATGGTATTCTTGTTGCCACGGAGACTTAATTGAATTTGAAGCACATTACTAAGGTAGCAAAAAAAAAAAAAAAAAAAAGATGAAACTGAGATTTGATCAAGAAAATTTTAAGTAATATCTCTGGTAAAAGAATGATTCGGTTTTTTAAATATTTTTTGAAAAGATAATGATAGGTATCGTGCACAATTAGTGATATCGTGCCGTCAAAATAATATTGGGGACAATATCATATCAATTAATATTTATTTTTTAAAATTTTAATTTTGTTTTTTGAAATTTTAATTTTTTTGAATTTTTTTTGAAATTTAAATTCTAAGGTACACATGAGTAAACATGTCGTATAAACATTTAAACATTTGTAGTTGTAAATAATTTTTTTTATATTTTTATAATGTAATTATAAAAAAACAGAGAAATAAAAAAGTAAATATCACAAATATCGATGTCACCGTAGACATTGGTATTCACGACACTTAACATTATATCATATTTTAAAGGATAATGATTTGTGTAATAAGTAGCGACAATATAGTATGTTACTACACAGTGCATAAAGACAATAATATCCCTCTTTGGTCATTTTTTTATTTCATTATTAAAAAAAATTATAAGATACAAATGTTTAAATCTTTACACTAAGTTTATCCGTGTGCAATTTAGATTTTAAATTTTAAAAAAAAAAAAATTTTCATCAAAAAATTAAAATTTAAAAACAAAAAATTAAAATAAAAATAAAAAAACTATTATTTAATTATTAAAAAAATTACAAATTATGAATGTTTAAATCTAAACGACGGATTCACTTATATGTAAATTAAATTTTAAATTTCAAAAAAAAATATTTTCACCAAAATATTAAAAATTAAAAATTAAAAATAAAACCATTTAATTATTAAAAAAAATTTATAAATTATAAATATTTAAATCATTATTCGATGAGTTCACTCATCCCCAAGCAGAATGGGGATACATGTCAAATACAATTTATTTTAACAAGTCACTGATATCAGATAGGATACGCATTCAAATGCAAAACTAAACTTGTCCAAATAATACAAACAATTTAAAAAGGTATAAAACTCATACAACTGTTGCTGCTAATTAACATGTCTTTTTTGAGCCATAGACCTCATATCCTCAATCAAACTGTCCAAACAACAAGATGAAGATCCACCTTCTCCAACGCTTCTTTTTGCCATTTCTGCCATATTAGTTGATGATCTGACAAACTCTTCGCTTCTGTTCACCATCAGATCTTTCACCATCTTTTCAATAATTGTTCTATCACACGAATCCTTCATGTCCAATCCTAGCTTCCACACCTCACCTACGAACCTGCTATTCACTTGCTGATCAGCAAAATAAGGCCAACAAATCATCGGCACACCAGCCACAATACTCTCCAACGTGGAGTTCCATCCACTGTGTGTCAAAAATCCACCAATCGCCCCATGTCGCAAAACCTCTTCTTGAGGTGCCCATCTCACAATGTGCCCGTTTTCTTTAGATCCAGCTTCAAGCTCAGCAGGAATTTTTTCAAGAACTTCGCCATCTTTATTGGTAATAGTATCTGGCCTTATAACCCACAAGAACCTTTGCTTGCTATTAGCAATCCCGTGCCATAACTCCATGAATTGGTCTATTGTCATTATTGTAGTACTACCAAAGCTGACGTACAGTACAGATTGCAAAGGTTGCTCGTCCAGCCATTTCATACAGCTTCTATCCACCTCCCGTATACTGTTGTTGGGGGTTGAATACAGTTCTAGCTTACTGATCCTTGCTAGTCTTGATTCTAAGAGCTCGTGGAGGGGGCCAACGGTGTAGATTTTTGGGTAGTGAATGCGAATTTGGGATAGTGTTGCTGCTTCTAGATCTTCGAAAGTGTTGAGGATGAGTGCTTTAGATTGTCTCATTTCTTCTGTGAGCATTAAAAGACAAGGATCTGAACTTTTTTGGCAAAAATCTGGAAGATCTCTTCGCCTGAGAAACGTTTCCATGCCAGGCACTTTTGTTATCAATCGATCCATGTCTTCTTTTCCTTTAACAATTCCATAACCAAAGAAATCAAATAAATAAAATAAAATAAAACTACGAGTTAAAATATATATTATAGATTTTGATACCTTCGGCAGGAAGTTCGTCAGCTGCAACAATGTCAGGAATAGAAAAGAACGTCAAGACGGAGCAAGCACTGAAGGTATGAAATTGAATAGCTGGAACTCCAACTTCAGTGGCAACATCATACACAAAACCCATCACCATATCTCCAATGATACAATTAATCGGCATAACGTTATTCAAATCTATTAATAACTTCTTGAAAATCGGTTTGCTCTTCGATTTCATTCCCTCCAACAACAGCTTAAACTTACGATCTGAATTTCCTGCTGAGCCGTCTCCTCCTGACCAACAGTTTGGTATGGTTTTGAATTGGAATTCATGGTACTTGGCGAAACGAGCTTCAACATCAGTACAACGAACTAGATTATCATGGATATGTTGGAAATTTAGGAAGGTGATTTTTAGGCCTGCAAGGGCTAAAAGCTCAGCTAGCTTAAGCATGGCGTTTACATGGCCTTGGCCAGCTGGAGCAGGAAATATTAGTACATGAGCAGGAGGATCAGAGACTTGCTCCATCTGTGGTTAAGAGCAGGTTTAGACTATTGTGCCAGCACAAGGCCTTTTGAAAATTTGGGTGGCAGAACTAGTAAATGTATAATGAAAATAAAAATAATTTATTCGAAGACTTGTCGAAGTTGTGTGAAGTGGAGTCTGTGGAGAGGTGATTGGTCATTTTCGTAATAATTAAGTATCAGCAATATTCCATTCAGTACGAAGATCGATGAAATGAGACCAATAACAGCACCAGCCCAATACAATACAGATTTGAAAAGACAGATTACGGGTTTGTGCGTGTATCTTCAAAAGACCGCCACGACATGTATTCCTGTCGCGGGTGAGAGCAATGCTCATTTTGCCCCTACGTTCATTTTTTTTAATTTTGTTTCTAAAATTTTATTTTTTAAATTTAAAATTTAAATTATATATGAGTGAATATGTTTTATAAGAAATTAAATACTCATAATTTGTTAAATTTTTTAATAATTAAATGGTATTATTTTTTGTTTTCATTTTTAAATTTTAAATTTTCAATGAAATTTTTTTTAATCTAAAATTTAAATTATACATAAATGAATCTATTACATAAAAATGTAAACATCAATAGATTGTAAATTTTTTTAATAATCAAATGGCTTTTTTTTAAATATCAATTTTTTGGTAAAAAATTTTTGAATCTAAAATTTAAATTACATAAAAATAAATTTATTATGTAAAAATTTAAATATTTATATAAAATTTTTATTTTTTAAATAATAAAATAAAAAAAATGAAAGGATTATTATTATCTTTGTGTTATAGTTGAAGATATAGAATAACATCATTCCTCACTGCACAAATCATTATCAATCTTGGGAGGACCAAATATGTCTTGTTAAAAAAAAAAAAGTCATGAAATATGCTTTTCTTTTTCTTTTTTCTAGAAAATCTTTGCAGCTTAAAAAGCGAAAGGATCGGGTGTCTGATCTAAAAATTACAGGTCCAAGGGAAAGGCCATAGAACTATAGGATAGGATCAGATTCAGTGTTGTCTGGTCTGCCTGCCAAGGTTGACTAAAGATATTTTACTGCTTTTTACACTAAATGAAGAGAAAAATGAATTTTAGGTGAAATATTATTTTCGGTAGGGGTGTCAAAACAAATCAGGCAGATGGATGGTGTTCATATCAGTTGATTTACTTTATTTATAAAAGTAGAATCTTATTTAATAATTGTGGTAAATATTTTAATTTTAATATGATATAAAATTTAAATGAGTTATATAAATATGATATGTGTAATTTATTTATTTAAATAAATTATATAGATCATAAAATTAAATATAATCTATTTAACTTATATAATATTTATAATATATAAAAATATTATTTTTATAAAAGTATTTAAAAATAATATTATAATTTAATAATTTACATAATACAATTATAAAAATACCATTTTTATAAAAAAAAAAATTGCAACAAATGACTAATTTATTAATTAAAATCATAACAAACTATATAAATTTTTAATAGGTCATGTCATGTTGGGTTAATATGACTTAACACAATATATATAATTGAACAGGTTGTAAGCAGATTCATATGTCAATCCACGACACAACTTAACTAAATTGTGTCATAAATGGATTTACACATTTCTGACACAAAATTCATTTAACTTCAGCTCCAATTCACTGATTTTGTGTGCCAAGCAAATCATGTTCACGTGTTATGACTCCTTTTAACACCCCTAATTTTTGGTGGAATAAGAGAGATGTTTTAAATGAAATATAAAAGGTATATTTTAAAGCCCCTAACTTTTGTTGAATAAGGGAGATGTTTTAAATGAAATAGAAAAGGTATATTTTATTGACATAGAGCCTCGAAAGATGTGATGTCAATGCTACTTTGATAATTATTGTTATAAGCAAATTCCATTAACGGTATTTACTTATCCCAGTTGCATCCGAAGTTTAAGGCATTGGCTCTCAACATATCTTATAGTCCCTAAACGGTATGCCCTGACTGTCTATCTGTTTGAGGATGAAACACAATGCTTCTTGTAAACCTCTAAGGCTTCTTATAAACTTAACCAAAATCACAATGTAAACCTCGGGTCAAGATCTGATACTATTGACATTGGTATTTCATGCAACCTTATCACTTCCTTAATATATAATTTAGCCAATTTGTTTAAATTATTACTAACCTTGATTGACAAGAAATGCACTGACTTAGTCAATCGATCAACTATTACCCACACAACATCATTTCCTTATTGAGTCCTTGGCAATCCAATTACAAAGTCTATAGTTATATGCCCTCATTTCCATTTTGGTATTGATAAGGATTGTAATAATTCCATTGGATGTTTATGTTTAACTTTGACTTAGTGGTAAGCTAAACATTTAGAAATAAAGTCATCCATGTCCCTTTTCATGCCTTCCTACCAATAATGCTCCTTTAAATTCCTATACATCTTCGTACTACCTGGATGCATTGTATAAGCAAAATAATGTGCTTTTTCTAATATCTCTTTTCTTAATTCACCTATATTAAGCACAAAAATTCTCTTTCCAAATCTTAAAATTCCCTTATCATCATAAGTCAACTCCAATTTCTTTCCATTTATTTTCTTCTCACGCAACTTTTCTGCTTCCTATCCACTAATTGCGTTTGCACTATTTTCTCTATTAACATTGGCCTTCCCTTTAAAGTGGCTAAAATACCTCCAAGGTCTTTTATATCCAACCTAATATTTAATTTCCTCAGTTCCACCAATAATGGCATTCTCACTGTGCAAATATAATATAGATTATCTATCGATTTTTGATTAAGAGCATCTACCAATACATTCGTCTTACCAGGGTGGTATTCAATTGTACAATCATAATCCTTTAATAGTTCCACCAATCACCTTTGTGTCAATTTTAACTCATTTTGACTTAAGATATGTTTCAAACTCTTATGATTTATAAAGATTTGGAAAATTTCTCCATACAAATAATGTCTCCACATTTTTAGTGCAAAAATTACTGCAGCTAGTTCTAAGTCATATGGGATAGTTTTTCTCATGAGATTTTAATTGCCTTAACGCACAAACAATTACCTTACCATTTTGCGTCAATACATAACTAAGCCTCTATTTAAAGGAATCATTATACACCACATATTTTCTCCCTTCCACTGGCAATGACAGTACTAGAGTAGTAACTAACTTTTCCTTCAATATGTCAAAACTTTGTTGACATTCTAAAGTCCATTTAAATTTTACATTATTTCTCAATAATTTTCTCAATGGTGATGCAATAATTGAGAAATCCAGGACAAACCTTTAATAATAGCCTACTAAACCTAAGAAACTTCAAACCTCGATCATAGTTTTCAACGGTTCACAATTCACAATTATAGTAATTTTAATAGTATCAACATACACACCTTCTGCAGATATCATATGTCCTTAGAACATGACCTTATCTAGAAAGAACTCACACTTACTAAACTTTGCGTATAATTGCTTAGTTCTCAACATTTCAAATACTGTCGTCAAATGTCCTTCATGCTCTTCTTTTAACTTAGAATACACTAGAATATCATCAATGAAGTCAATAACAAACTTATATAGATACAATCTAAATACCAGTTCATTAAATCTAAAAATCCTACTAGGGCATTTACTAGACCAAATGGCATCACCAAGAATTCATAATGTCCATACCTAGTCTTAAAAGCACTTTTAGGAATGTCAGCCTCCTTACCTCAATTGGTGATAGCCAAACCTCATATCAATCTTTAAGAATACTATTGCTCTTTATAATTGATCAAATATGTCCTCTATTCTTAGTAGTAGGTATTTGTTCTGGATCGTAACCTTATTCAACTGTTTATAATTTATGCATAAACGAAGTGATCCATCCTTTTTCTTAACAAAAAATAAAGGTGTGCCCCAAAGAGAAAAACTAGGCCAGATAAATCCTTTTTCCAATAATTCATGTAATTGCACCATTAATATATGTTCTATAGTTGAAAATACCATAAAAATTTGAAATTCAAAATGGGAGGGCTCTTCAATTGGAAATCAGGAATTGAATTTATTATAGGATTTTTTTGTATCTTTTTAAAAATTACAGGATGTTATGCCATTACTCGGACTCGAACCGAGATGCTCTAGCACTACTTCCTAAGAGCAGTGTGTCTACTGATTTCACTATAGCGGCTTGCTCGAAATCATAATAATCAATTTAACTCTCTCAACTCAATTGGAGCCATCTTATACGACAGTTGCGATATAGGCGCAGTTCCAAGTACAAGTTCTATTTCAAATTCTATTTCTCTCTCTGGTGGTAATCGCAGTAAATCCTTTGAAAATACATCCTCAAATTTGTTCACTACTTGTAATTTTTTAATGTTTCACCTTCCTTCCTTTCTTTTACAATATAAGCTAAATATGCTTCATACCTATTTATCAAATATTTTATAGCCGTCATTACTGAAATAACCTTAACAGGTATCTTCCTACTTTCTCCTATGGACTTTATCTTTTCACCATTTTCTTTTTCAAATTCTACCTATCTAGTGTAACAATTCACTTTTACTTAGTTAACCTATCCATTCTTAGTATAATATCAAATTCATTAATATATAAGTGTATGAAACTCCACTTCATTTCACCCTCACTGATATTCACCAAAATGTCTTTATAAATCATATCACAAACTACACAAATTCCCATTGGTGTGCTCACAACCACAGGTTCATTCAAATCAATTCTTTTAAGTTTATCATGCATCACATAATTTGATGATATATATGAAAATGTAGCACTGAGGTCAATTAATATACATATTGGCTTACCATTTATATGAGCAGTAATGATAATCACATTTGGTGAAATTTCTACTTTATGTTGTGTAACAACAAAAACTCTAGCTTGCTGCATTCCACTCACAGTAGCACCTTACCTTATAAGTTAATTTTGGGATGGTCTTGCCATCTTACTCGCCTTATTACACACAACAGCAGGCCTTACTAGATTTAATGGCCAACTAATTCTTCCATTATGGGAAGCATTGGAAACCTACACCGATCGTTCTCCCGATTACATTCTCATGCAATCCTTAGTATAATGCCTAACTTTGTTACACCTATAACACCTAATCTTGCCCTGATCACACCTTCCCATGCGATTCTTCTTACATGTGTTGCACCAAGGTAAATTAACCTTATCTAACCATTCCTAACACTAACTTGTCTAAATGGTGCCATAGGTTGTCTCATTGAAACTTGGCTTCCTTAGGGTCTACTACTATCTCCAATCCTTATATTGCTTTTAGAGTATAGAGAGAAACGTGATTTTCTATCTCCACTTCTCTTCCACGGTTATTGCGATGGTCCAGCTTGTCGGTAAGATCTAATTTGAGTTGAGGCCTCTAATTTTTTATCGAGCTTTTTTTGTTCCATAGCCTTATTAACCCATCCCCTATATATGGTTCCAATATACAAATTCAATTTACTTCTTAGAGATATAGGCAATCCTTCATGAAATTTCTCACTTTTTACCTTCCTAGTAAGGTAAATATTCATTGTATACTTATATAGATCCTCAAATTTATCGACATATACCCTAACAGAGAATGGTCCTTGCACTAAATTGATAAATAAAGCCACCATTTCTATATGTCTCTATCAAATATTGCTCATGAAATTCTTCTTGAAATACTTGCTAAGTTAGGGCCATCCCAAATAAATTTTTAATCTTAATTAACAAATCATCTACCCTATCAAATATCAATAGCTATACCTTACCTATTTTCTCCTCGTCACTCAGCTACAATGTTGTAAAGGCTTTTTTTATAGTTTTTATCCACTTATCAACTTGGCCAAGATCTAACATACTTTAAAACTCATATGCTCCCACTTGTTGGCATGTTCAATCACATCTTTAGGTCGTTTGTATTTCTTTTTATCTTTTTTAGACATTACTATAGGCATAGTGCATGCCAACTCTGTAGCATCAACATGTATTATTGGTGGCACTGGGAAATTAGCCACTTCCCCTTACATTAGTGGTGGTGGAGGTTGATAGTTACACACTCTCCTTGGTATATTAAAATTTAGCATTAGAGTCATCGATGTATAACTAAATTGAGCACTACCAGTTTGTGCTTCTTGTGTGACATCTCTCTCATTACCATTATAAGCCAATGTTGGGGATAATTCTTATTATGAAACATGAATCCTACTTGAGCTTTTTGCCCATACCACTAACCCTATTCCATCAACTTGAGCACCATGGCCTCTGCCTTTTCCTTTACCTCTACCTCTACCTTGGCCACCTATTATGCCACCTTTAGTTTTTGCCATCTTCCTGAAATCCAAAAATTAAACCACTTCAATAATTTATTCCACCAAGGTTCCTTTTATCAATAACTAATAACCACCAAAATCAATATCCTTTAATTTCTGGAGAATTCATCAAACTTAAACTTTATAACCTAATCTTTCAAACCTAGGCTTTGATACTAATAAATGTGACACCCCTTTCTATAGATACTTTATTTAGATGATTATTGATCTTAAATCACCTAAATTATAGTATCAATGTAAAGAGGCACCACTTCTAAAGCAATCCTTGAAAACCTTTGAATGCACATCACCAAATAACATCTCTGGTATTATTTACATTAAATGGAAAGAAAATAAAACTACTAACTTGTATCTTATTTATATACATATCACAACTATACACTAGTAGGTTAGTTTAAGATACAAGTATAAGGTTACACAAAACTATATTAAAAATCTACATTTAAAAGTAAGTGTAGCCTATCTATATCACTAATATAAGAAAAAGGGGTCAAAAGATACCACTCATTTACAGTTATACACTAAGAGGGAACTAGTAGGACCTTGGATGTCCCATGAAACTTAACTTGTCAGAGTCCTTATATATACATTAGGAAGGGTTTAATAAGAAAAAAAAGTCCAAAACGATATGTTGGAAGACATCTCAATCCTCTACTAAGACTAGAGAGACATAAATGTCAAAAGCAGTGTCATACCACACTCACATGATAGTACAAAATGCTCTCCATTGACCTCACAAACAATATGCACACAGAATGGAACATCAATTGGCTTTACCTGAACCCTCCAGTCCAATTTTGTGGTCACATCATGTCCTAAAACATACTTAATTTTGGTCTCGTCCTGTCTAAATTTTTGGCTCATGATCAACTAATTATATGCCATACTACTAGAGTTATATATATTAATTATACATTATGTGCTTAACCCAAAAATAATAATTAAAGTGAAGGAGTAAGTATTTTCATAAGAAAATACCCAGTGAATGAACTGAGTACAAAGATAAACAAAGTGGGAACAAGAAATTTGTAATTGAAAGAAATGCAATAAAATGATAACATTTAGGTAGGCAGACAGAGGCAAAATATACACTAGTTATTTTACACCATAATTTCAAATGATTTGCATTACTTATTTAATTTATATGAAATATACTTTATACTTCCATGATAATTTAGCAGGCATCTTGTGAACTATTTAGTTCAAATTTCACTTTCTTTATTTAAGACTTTCCTATAGTAACATATTAACACTTTGCTTCTTGTAAATAGGCAGGCATTCACTTAGGCATAAGAGCCTTTTAAGTGATCCTTAGAATTTATATTTAGAATTTACCATTTAGCACATCGAAGGTTTGAATAATTATATGCATACAAATAATACCACTTGGATTCTCCATAACATTATATTGAATCTCAAGCATTGTCCATAAGACAATTTTCATAATTTGGTCGACATAAATCTCAGTTTTTATTAAATCATAAACACACCGTACTTAAAGGTATAAATAATCTCTTAAAATCACACAAGATGTTGTGTCTTAAACACAATCTTAGTCTCATTCAACCCAGTCGTACCTTAGGCACAATCTTGCTACCACCTCTTTGACTCATGTGCACACTTACAATCTTCATTTACTATTTATTTTCAAAATTTATTCAATAATAACTATTATCATCAATTTAATTATCAATTATTATTACTATTACTACTATTTTTATTATTACTACTATGCCTTCATGATGTTACTTAACTTTGTTACTACTCTTAGTTTTGCTTATTCATTTACACTTTTTTTTTAACTAGTGTTTTACCTCAACTATAGATTATTAAACTATTTATCAAATGGGTTTCATAAATTCTAATTCCTCATGTAAGATAGTTTAACTTATAGAAAGAAATAATTTAGCTAACTAAGATTATTATCATGAACCATGAAAGATGAACCAATTAAGCAGACATAATCACTTCACCAATAAATTGTTTAAAGTCATTTTTTATGATATTAATAAATCTAGTAAATATTCTTTCTAATTATTAATTTGTATAGGACTTTGCTACAAGCCTAATATTTAAACTTAATTTCCTCCTTAAATTCACAAGGATTTAAAATAGGAAAACCAAAAAGGAGCAATCAATCACAACTATGATTAATTTAATAGTTAAGAATTTCAAGAAATCAACCCACAATTCAAAGAAGCAAGTAATCAAGAAGGATTTCTTCATAAATAGAAAAAAGGAATTCTACACTTGGATCAAAGTATAATTAATTGGATTGATAAAAAAATTAATAGAATTGATAAAGAATTTTTTTAAGAAGAAGGAAGAAAAGAAACAAAATCCACTCACCTCCTTCGCAAACTCCCACGTCCCTTTTCTTAAAACTCCTCTCTCTTTCTTTCTTTCTCTCTCTCTCTCTAGGCCTTACATGATTAAAACTCAAATGGAGGTTTTATATCCAAATTTCAGAATAAGCATTACCACCCAAAACCACAAGATGTGACACCTAGACCTATTATATTATATTTTTATATTTTTTAATAGATTAAATCTTCTAATTAGTGTGTATGGATGAGTGCCACATCCTTAATATTCTAGCGCTTTCTTAATGTAATATTCTGAGTTTTTAAATATTTTTAAACTACATCGGGATATGCAGTGTTAATAATTTTTGTATATATTTATGATATTTTATGAGTTTGTTATTTGTTTAAAGCTAATTTTAATTGTTTTATATTATTTTAAGTACTTTACATAAAATTTTCCCGGGAATTGTATTTTTGGGGAAATTGACATGTAAATAATTTAATACTAATACATATATACATATTTATTTATCAAAATTATAAAGTTAGCATTATTTATGGTTTTGCCATTGAACCTCCTTCTTCCCTCCCGATCGCCATTCCTCCATTTTCGGCGGTTCCAAGCTGGTTTTCTTACCATCGGTGTGTCTCCCCTCCTTCCTCCTCCACCTCCAGCCTTTTCCGATGCCTGAAGCTCCCTATTCCGGCGTGTATTGGCCTAATTTTCCAAGAATGGCCGAAACTTCATCTTAACTCCGATCGACGTAATTTCGGCCACCAAACTCGACTCCACTAGTCTCTATCTTCTCCTTGAGCTCTGGTGAGTGTGATTCTAAGCTTTTTCTCACTTAAAATCGTCTAGATTTTCCTAGGTTTCAATTTCTCAATTTCGGCCTATTAGGGTTTCTGAATTTTTTTTAGCTTTAATTTAGTTGATTCAAGAAAAATCACTTCACAAACTTTGATCCTTGTAGCTTAATATACATGCTTTAATTTTTTTAGAATTTTTGGAATTTATTTTGATTTTTGGGTATTTTTGATTATTTTATTAATATTTTCTAATTTTCGAAAATTAATTAATTAAATTATGAAATTGTTTTTTATGGTAATTATAGGTGTTGAAATGAATTATAGAAATTTATTTTTAACTTTTGTGAAATTTTATATATTTATTTGGAATTTATTAAGTTTATGTAATTTTGAAAAATAGGGTTAATTCTATGTTTAATTGAAATTAATTGGTAAATTGAGTATATTTATTGATATTATGGAAATATATGTTGAAAAAATTAATTTTGAATAATTATATTATTTTTGGTGATTTTTTGATTAATTTAAGTGAATTTATATATATAGGGGTATTTTGGTAATTTAATTCTAAATTGGTTAAAAATGTAATTAAATTGGTTTTAATAGTTATTTAAGTTATAAAAATGATTTCTATAAATTATTTAGTATTTTTAACTAATTAAAACTATTTTTAGTAAATTATTTTCAAATTATATATATATTATACGATTTTCTAAATAAATGAGTTTTTATCGGGTTTTAACATGTTTTAGGGTTAATTAAGTAAATTGGATTTATAAAATATATTTGTATTATATAAGGGTATTTTTGGTATTTTTTGAATATTTTGTGAATTGTGGACCTCGGTCGATGAATTGTAGTTTGGAGTTCGACTGATTGATTGTGATTGTGAATTCTGTGTCTATTTTTAAAGTGTGTTTCTTTGCAAGACCGGCTCTACTCTTTGAGTAGAGAGATGTATGTTTTACAGGGGAGATTCTGTTGAATTTTTGATAGAATTCTCGTAAAACATGATATCCAGTTGAATTCTAATTCTAATTATGAGTCTAGTATTCTAGATCGAGTCTTTAGAACTTCTGTTAGATTTATTTTGATTTCTGTTGTTTTTTGTTTATTTAGTTGCACTAAAACCGAGGCCTAGTGGACCAGGCCCATCAGACCCATCTCGAGGAGCGCAGTAAACAATGAGTTGTTATTTTATATATATATGTGTTTTAGGATGCATGTTTTTAGAAATGTATGATTTATTTTAGTAAATTATGCATAATGATTTAAGTATTACTTAGGTTTACTTTTGGTATATTTTCAAACTATATGCATGTTTTATTAATAAATTATTCTTAAAATGTTTTTAGGTTTATTTATGGTTTATTTCTAGTTTATTTTGTAATTAAATTAAATTTATTTGAAGTATATATACTTAAAATATACTTGGTTTACTTTTGGTATATTTCTAGTATATATATATATATATATATATATATATAGTTTATGTTACTATTTATTTCAAATTCATGCATCATTTATTTTTATGAATTTATGCTTTTATTTAATAATGAAGGATATCAATAGAACTTGCTACCTAGTGGGCAGCACTAGGACTGAGTACGTACCGGTACGTCGATAGCATTTAGACTATATTACTAACCTATTTGTGGATATTGATTGGATTAAATTTATTTGATGTGAGATGTGATTTGGGAGTATGATTGCTGGAGCTCGGTTGACCAAGTGTCTTGGGGCCAATCACACTGATAGTCAGACTGCTGGAGTTCGATTGACTTAATGTCTCGGGGCCAGTCTACTATCCAAATGGAACAAGTGAATATATTTGGAATAAGTGAGCCTGTATGGCTAGAGTGTTGTCTAACACTGTTTAAGGTTGCGATTTTTTTTCTAGGGTTCTATTTGATCCTTCATAAACTGTGATTTTTAGAAAATATATAAAAATGATTTTGCTGCATCTGTGTGAATTTGTTTGTATATATATTTATTATATATACTATTGACTGTGTGCATTGTCATTTAGTATGCATGTATATATATTATAACAATTCACTCATTGAGGTCTGACTCCCCTCCGTTGACTATTTTTCAGGAGAGTCATCATCTTCAGACCTCAGTAGCAGACTTGTACGCCAAATTTCTTCCGCCCCGGCTTCACTATATAAACTGCTTATCTAAGCTTTATTTTATAATCTAGACATTGCAGTAGTTGTATATAGTTGTTGGGATCTATGTATTATATTTGTGTGAGTTATGTATTTTAAATATTTGAACTGGAGTATGTATTAAATAATTATTTATATATGAATGAGGATGTTTTATTTAATTTCATTTGGTGGATCATTATTTTAATATTTATGATTTTACTTCCGCTACACAATATTTTAATTATGTTATTATTATTATTGCATGTTTTATTTTATTTTAAGGCTTGCTACGGGTTCCGGATTCGAAAGAATTCTCGTTCCCTAACGCCGGTCATGGCCCCTATTTTGGGCCGTGATACTTAATTTATTATTATTATTATTATTATTATTATTATTATTATTATTATTATTATTATTATTATTATTATTATTAAATGTTGCCACATATTAAAGTTTCTAGCACATGTCCACTATTTTTATGCTTGTAATCCCTTAAGTTTTATTATATAGCTAATCAACTCCATTTAATTATTTATTCTACAAATGCATTTATTTATTTATTTTTATTTATTCATTATCAATATTTTATTTTCAACCTAACCTGAATTTTTATAAATTATAAAATTAAATTTCTGGGATTTGCAGTATTAATAATTATTTTAATTAAATTACGATATTTGATTATTAGTGAAATTTAATTTAAATTTTTGGTGTCGAATATTATTTTAAAATTATTAATTTAATATATATATATATAACCCCCCCCCCACCCAAATTCATTATCAATATTTTATTTTCAACCTGTTGTACCTAAATTTTTATAAATTATAAAATTAAATTTCTAGGATTTGTAGCGTTAATAATTATTTTAATTAAATTATGATATTTGATTATTAGTGAAATTTAATTCAAATTTTTGGTGTTGAATATTATTTTAAAATATAAATATATATATAACAGTATTGAATCCCCTCCCCCCCCCCCCCCCCCCCCCCCCTCCTCTTCTTCTTTCTTTTGTTCTCTTCTCCTTCCCCACGCTCAAAGCCACCACTAACCAGTAGCACCACTTCGGTCACCGCTAGTTCATCCTCCACCAAACTGATGACATCCCTTAGCTCTGGCGAAGCTTCCTTTTCTCTCTCCTCTTCTCGGTTCATTTTGGTCAGATTTTCTTTCCTTCACCGGCATCAATTTCAGCATCCTCAAGCCAAGTTTTTAAGTTCAATCTCTTTCTTTTGTCTTGGGCTTCATTCCCCCAAGGTAATTCATCCAAACAACTTCGGATTCAACTTCAATTTCAGATTATTAGTTCTAGGTTTTAGAATTTCAATTTGTTAATTTTATGTTAAATTAGGCTATTTTATGTTAAATTTATTATAGATTATTGTTGTAGAAATTTTAAGCTTTTCAAAAATGTATTTAGATTTAATTTTGGAATTGATTTTTGAAATAACACTATTCCGAGCATGAACTCTATTCATGATTATTGATCATGGCTCGAGAAAATTTTATATTTTTAATAAATTCTTTTGATGAATTTTGAGCAAACTTTGTGTTGAAAATTTATTGAAATTACATATTGAATTTTTATTATAAATTTTTTAATATTTACGTGAAAAATGAATTTTTTGAAAAATTAGTAATTTTTATATTTTATTTGAAATTATTGTTAATTATTATGTTTTGGATAATTTTTTAGTAATAAATTGTCATGACCAAACCTAGGAGCCATGATCGGCGTTAGGGAATAAGAATTACTACAAACCTGAACTCGTAGCAAGCTTTGAAAAAATAAAAACATGCAGAAATGTAATACAAGAGTATCAAAGAATTTAAAACTTAAAATAATATTAAAGAAATTCTTATAGCATATATTAAAATATAACATACATAATTCTTCAAACACAAATCTTAGTTATAAAATAATGTTAAACACTACATCACTCGAATACTACTACTGCAGCTGCTAGAGTATAAATAAGAATTTAGCTATAAAATTACATAAAAAAATTGAGGCTGAAGAAGATCGGCGATGGGGTCTACTACTGAGTTTTGACGAAATAGAATGTTCTAAAAAAATATTGAGGGGGTGTCACAACCCAAACTAGGAGTCATGACCGGTGCTAAGGAACGAGAATTCTTTTGAATTTGGAACCCGTAGCAAGCCTTAGAAAATGAAATCATGCAATAAATAATTAAAATGTACGACAAAATTAAAAATTTTTGAATGAATATATAAAAATAAATACTTCAAATCCTTTCATAAATTAATACATATTTATACAGTGTTCAAATACAATTTCTCAGAGTATTTAATATCAAAAGAAAATAATACTCTTCCGATACAATAACACTACTACTGCAGTTTCTAGAATACAAATCATTGTTCAAAATATACATTTGCATAAAATAGCCGAGACTGAAGAACGCCGGCGAGGAACTCTATAACTAAAGTCTGACGATATGGGATCTCCTGAAAAAAATAATTGAGGGGGGTTAGACATCATTGAGTGAATTATTATACTATATATACATGCAATCTAAACCATAACAATAAGGAATTCTTATATATATATATGTATATACACACATTCCACACGAATGCTAAACTCTGCCTTTGTAAATATACTAAATGTAGAAAACGTTTAGTTTAATTCATAAAGGATCCATAGAACCCTAATAATAGTGACCTCAAACAACTCCATCATCACTCTAGCCATACAATCTCACTTGATTCCAAATAGAACACTTATTCCAATCTGGACAGTAGATTGGACCCAAGACACTAAGTCGACCGAGCTCCAGCAGTCTGGCTGTCAGTGTGATTGGCCCCGAGACACTTGGTCAACTAAGCTCCAATAATCACACTATCTATCACCTCACATTTCTATTAACCCAATAGATCATTCATTCCACTATGGACAGTAGACTGACCTTGAGACAATAAGTCAATCGAGCTCTAGCTGTCTGACTGTCAGTGTGATTGGCCCCGAGACCCCTGGTCAATCGAGCTCCAACAATCACACCATCTAACATACCATTAATCTTAGTCAAATCAATCAAATCAATTATAATCACCAAAATTAATTCTCACTCAACCCTTATCTATCACACCGGTACGTACACGGTCCTAGTGCTTCCCACCAGGAAGCACGTTCTATTGATATCCTTCACTTAAAATAAATCATTCATTCAAAAAATAATTAATATAGAATTATATTCATAATAGTAAAATCAACCATATATATATATACATACATACATACATATATATATATATATATATATATAAGTCAAATAAAGTATGAAATATACTAAAGGTAAATCATTAATACAGTTAAAAACAATTAAGTGCATTTTAATAATACAACATACATTTGCTTAAAATGTACTTAAATAGACAAAGAATATACCTAAGTGCACAAATCACTTAATAAAACAATTATTTATAAATATTCATTTAAATATGTGTTTAGGTTTAACATATATTCACAATATACCAAAATGACCTAATTTTCTAGCATGCATATATCATAATTAAACCCTAAGTATACCAATAATGTGTTAGGTTTGAATTAATAATAAAACATGCATTTATTTGGAAATATATAAAAAAATATACCAAAAATAAACTTAAAAACAATTTAAGTGTAGGTTTATAATATAGCATGCAATTATTTAAGAATACACCTAAAATATACCGAAACTATACCTAAAGTATACTAATCGTTTAATAAAATAATTGTGACTAAATGTACATTTAAAACATGTATATATTACTAAAATGTATTAAACATGACCCTAATCGTTTAATGTGCATATATCAAAATAACATGCATATATACAAAAATACAACCCTAGATATACCAAAAATATTATAATTTAAATCACTTCAAAAACATATAATGAAAATGAGAAACCCTAAGTGATGCATCCTATATGCAATACATATATATACAGTATAATAACTCACATGTCAGCGCTCCACGAGACAAAATCAGCGGGCCTGATCCATTAGGCCTTAGTCTTGGCATAGCTAGAAAAATAAAATAATAATAACCGTCAGAATAAACTTCTAACCTATACTTCTAGGATTACTATAGACAGATTCAATCAAGAATTCAGAATGAGACTCGGACCGGTTGTCACGTTTTACAAGAAATCTACCAAAATTTCGGCAGAGTCTCCTCTGTAAAATGGATATCTTTCTACTCAAAGAGTAGAGCCGATCCTACAAAGAAACACACTTCGGAAATACACAACCACAACCCCTCAGTCAGACTCCTAAACTACAATTCTCCCGACTGAGGCTCATAATTTACGAGATATACACAGAACACATTTAAATGCCAGAAATACCAAAAATACCCTTGAATAATCCAAATATAGCAAATCAGATATTTAAAATACTAAAAATAATTATTTCACCGATAAATACAATAAAACCCTAATTTTAATAAAATCGATAATTCTTTATAAATTCATAAATATTGACCAGAATACATTTTAAAACTCCAAATTACACAATTAACCCTAAAACATATTAAAAACCAATAAAAACTCATTTATTTAAAAAAATAGTATATTATATATAATTTGAAAATAATTTATGAAAAATAGTTTTAATTAGTTAAAAATAAATAATTTGTAGAAATTATTTTTATACCTCAAATAACTACTAACACTAATTTAATTATATTTTTAGCCAATTTAGTACCAAATTATCAAAATACCCCTCGTTATATAAATTCACTATAATTATTCAAAAATTCACCAAAAATAGTATAATTACTCAAAAAATTAATTTCTCAACACATAATTCAATAATATCAACAAATATACTCAATTAACCAATTAATTCCAATAAAAAATATATTTAACCTAATTTTCTAAAAATCACATAAACTAAATAAATTCAAAATAAATACATAAAAATTACAAATAAATTTCTAAAATTCATTTTAACACCTATAAACACCATAAATCACAATTTCATAATTTAATTAATTAATTTACGAAAATTAGAAAATATTAATAAAATAATAAAAAAATTCACAAAAATCAAAATAATTCCCAAAAATTCTACAAAAATTAAAAAATGTAGATTAAGCTAAGAGGATCAATCTTTGTGAAGGAAGTATGTTTGAATCATCAAAATTGAAGCTCCAAAAATTCAAGAACACAAATAGGCCGAAAATGAAAATTCAAAACCTAGGGAAATCTAGACCAAATTAAGTGAAACAAAGCTTGAAAATGCACTCACCAGAGCTCAAGGAGAAGATAGAGACTAGTGGCACTTCAAACGGTGGCCGGAATGGTGGTGATCAGAGCTAGCATCAACTTTCGGACTCTTTGACTTTTCACGGCCAAAACTCTTCGGAAAAGGGAAGAGAGGGTGGCGGAGGAAGCTTGGGAAGGTGGTGGTTGGCTGGGAGTAACTCCGCCAACGTGAGAACTGAAGTTGCAGTGATGGAGGAGGAAGAAATGCATCGGGAGCGATTTGGAGAGGATGAGTGGCAGTTTTGTAAATATTTCAAACTTTATATTTAGGTATATATTATATGTATATATATATCTTTAGTTTATATTATTTTAATTTATAATATTATACACACAATAATTATCCACCACACACTTATTTAATAATATATATACACACATATATACACACTTAATTAATATTAAAACTATATAATATAATATAATTAAAATAAACCCTAATTTAATTTAAATGTATGTATACGTGTATATTTTTATTTGATATTTAAAAATCATGCATGGACTCATGCAAATTCATAAAATCGTAAAAAATAATTAATATTTATTTATTTACGTTTTAATTTCC
Organism: Mallotus nudiflorus; assembly: GCA_947683625.1. Taxonomy (NCBI): domain Eukaryota; kingdom Viridiplantae; phylum Streptophyta; class Magnoliopsida; order Malpighiales; family Euphorbiaceae; genus Mallotus; species Mallotus nudiflorus. The sequence goes on from CANTUR010001255.1 coordinate 204,238, forward strand.
CCGATAAAACTCTCGGGAAAATTTTACATAAAAGACTTAAAAATAATTAAAATGACTTTAATAAATAATAAACTAATTAAATAATAAAAAATATATATGAAAATTATTAACACTGCATATCCCGATGTAGTTTAAAATTATTTAAAAACTCAGGATATTACAGGAGGGTTAAACCTCATTGAGTGAATTATTATTATATATATATATATATGTACTATAAAATATAAGCATTTAGGCATCGGTAGAATAGTATATTTATATTTATATAATATGATATACATGCATTTCATACACATGCCAAAAATCACTTTTTCATTGCAATAATAAATATAGGAAAATTTTTAGGTGGAGGATCAGAGCAGAACCCTAAATAGTCTGCAACCTCAATCATACAACCAATAGCCAATCGGCTTATCCATAACTCCAAATATTTATTTATCCAACTCAAGGTAGTAGACTGACCCCTAGTACACTATGTCAACAGAGGATCCGCAACCACCCTTTTCAATAACCATTAATTTCAATATTCAATTTCATAATCAAATTCTCAACTTAAAATCTACCGTACTATCGTGCAACAATCCTAACGTAGCCCACTAGGTGGCACATTCTACAACTATCCTCCAAATCATACTTATAATTATTGAAAATAATGAAATGCATAATTTAAACATGGTAACATCCATTTTCAAGGTAATATACAAAATAAATACCAATTATATACTAAAACATAGATATAAACATTTAATAAAATAAATCATACTTATATTTACATTATTAAAATATGGATGCTCATAAATATTTATTCTACGTGCAATGCATATATATAATGATAACTTACAGGTTGAGTGCACTCCACGAGAGTAACCAGACTGGCCTGGTCCTAAAGGCCTTGATCTCGGCACAACTGAAGAAAATAGTAATAATAGTACTTATTAGAAATAAATTCCTAATTTAATAATTCTAGAATTCTAAGAATGACTCGATCTAGACACGACTCAAACAAAATTATAAAACTAGACTTGGACCGGTTGTCATATTTTATGAGCAATCTACCAAAATTTTGACAGAGTTTCTCTTATAAAATGGAAGTCTCTCTACTAAAAATAGAGTTGATCCTGCACAGAAAAATTCAATTCTAAATAATCCACATCACCAAACCTCGCGTTGGGCTCCCAAACTGCAAATATTGCCCAACTGAGAACCAATTCCAACAATAATTTCAAAAATAATAATAATTCCTAATAAATCACCAAAATTATAAAAATTCAATTAAATACCAAAAATCAATTTATTTAGACAATAAAAGCATAAACGATGTTTAATTTTCCAAAATAAATAATAAAATCCAATTTACAATTAAATAATATTAATAAACCAATTATTCAAATTTTTAAAATTAATTACCAATTTTTATTTAAAATACTCAATTATATAATAAAAATACCTAAAAAATTATTTAAGATTAAAAATAATAATTAAAATTATTATTCGAATATATTTTAAAAATTACCATTAATTAGCTAAAAAATAGTAATTAATTTATAAAAATTATTTTAATGCCAATTATCACTCAAAAACTATCCAAAACCTATTAATTATCAATAATTTCAATTAAAACATAAAAATTACTTATTTATATTAATTTCTCCAAAATTCTTTTTTTTTTACATAATCATTCAAAAATTCGTAATAAAAATTTAGTACATAATTTAAATAAACTTCCTTCATAAAACTTGCTCTAAATAATATATAGAATTTAATAAAAATAAGAAAATTTTGGGACCCGGGACTATGTGAACAGTAATCGAATCTGAAAATACATATTTTTAAATAATTTCAAGAAAATAAATAAAAATAATATTTGAGTAGATCTTAGCTCAAATAACAACTAATCTAAACACCATAACTTTAAATAAAATTATTTTCAGTAAGAAAAATCAAATTAAAATAATAACATAAATACAAATTGAGTTTGCAGAGTCCTTACCTGTCGATCCACTTGAAACTAACTACATATTATTGAAGCTCATAGTGTGAGCTTCGAAACAAGCCCAAGCTTGATTGGTTTCCTCATCGGTGATATAACTGCATTGTTCACGTACAATGCTATCTTTCATTGCTGCTACTGGTACCGATGCTGTTGCTTAGATTGTGATGGCCTAGCACTGCAAATGGTGGCAGTTTGGTGAGTTGAGGTGGTGGCATGGTGGTGGTTTTGTAAAACGTAGAAGAAGAAGAAGAAGAAGAAGAAGAAGAAGAAAAAGAGAGGAGGGAAAGAGAGAAAAAAATTTGAGTTTTTATACTTTTTTTAATAATAATACTAATAATAATATAATGATATAATATGATATGATATAATATTTAAATTCCCAAATTAAATCTCTATCGATATATATAAGTATACAATTAAATAAATTACACAATTAATATTAATAACACTAAATAATATAACAATAAAATTTAAATTAAATTTTTAATTTAACAATAATTACCAATTAATAATAAAATAAATAATAGCTTTCGAAATAAAATTTAATCTTATCAATAACCAAATGCTATAATCTACTAAAATAAATAATTAGAATGATAATAAAATTAAAATATTAAAATAATCATTAATAAAAATATTTATTAACATTGCATATCTCATAATTCAATTTTATAATTTATATGAAAATTTTGGGTTATAACAGTTTTCCCTCCTTATAAAAATTCATCCTTGAATTTTCAAATTAAAAGAAAGTAATACAAGAAATCATCGAGGAAAAAGATAGGGGTACGTTGTTCACATTTTGGCTTCTGTCTCCCATGTGTACTCTTCCGAGTTATTGTTCCTCCACAACACTTTGACCATTAGGATCCATTTCGAATGTAGTTGATGAACTTGAGAATCCACAATCGCTATTGGTTCTTCCTTGTACGTCAAATTTTTATTCACTTCCACACTCTAGTGTTGTAACATATATGAAGGGTCTAAAATATACTTCCTCAACATCAAGATATAGAACACTGGATACACTTGTGACAAATTCAGAGGCAAAGCCAACTGATATGCAACTATGCCAACTCTCTCTAGAATCTCAAATGGTCCAATATATATCGGTGCTAATTTTTCCTTCTTGCCAAATCTCATTACACCCTTCATTAGTGACACCTTTAGAAATACATAATCCCCAACTTGAAACTCAACATCCTTGCACTTTGAATCTGCATAGCTCTTCTATCTACTAGCTGCGATTTCTAATCTCCTCCTGATCAAAGCAACTTTCTCTATTGCAACCAGGATAATCTCAGGTCCAGTAAGCTGTCTCTCTCCCACTTCGTTCCAACATATAGGGGATCTACACTTCCTCCCATACAAAACCTCATACGGTGCCATTTCAATACTACTATGGTAGCTGTTATTATAAAAAAACTCTACCAATGGTAGATGATCATCCTAACTACCTCCAAGATCCATCATACACATTCTCAATATATCCTCAAGTGTCTGGATCATCCTCTCAGTCTGACCATCTATATGAGGGTGAAAAAGCAATACTGAAGTCAAGTCTAGTGCCCATAGCTTTTTATAACTTCTGTAAAAATCAAGAGGTGAACACAAAACCTCTATCAGATACGATGGACATAAGTACTCTATGTAGGCACACAATATGCTTAACATACAGCTTCGCTAACTTGGCTATAGAAAAAGTAACTTTAACTAGTAGGAAGTGAGCTAATTTGGTTAACCTGTCCATAATTACCCAGATGGAATCATATCCATGCCTTAAACAAGGTAACCCTACCACAAAATCCATAGCAACTCTTTCCTATTTCCACCCAAGAATAGGAAGAGGCTGAAGCTTCCTAGAAGGCTTGTGATGTTCAGCTTTCACCTATTGATAAGTCAAACACTTAGCAATAAAAACAACTACATCCTTATTTATACCATCCTACCAGTATAGATCCCTAATGGTATGGTACATCTTTGTAACACTTGGATGTATGCTATAAGTTGCAAAATGTGTTTCTTATAGGATCTCCTTTCTTAATTTATCCACATCAGGCACATATAGTCTTCCACTAATTCATAAAACACCTTTATCATCTAGTGTAAAATTAGTGAATTTTCCTGCTCATTCTCCTCAAGGTCAACCAAAATATGATCTCAACTTTGAGCTCCCTTGATTATGTTCCTCAGTACTAGTCCAACCTTGAACTATACCAATAATCCTCCTGATATGCTCATCTATATCATCAACCCTTGATCCACTAACTAGTGAAACTTTTGGATCAAAGGTCTCCTCTCCACACTAATGTGAGCAAGACTACCTGAGGATTTTTTACTCAAGGCATCTGCTACTACATTAGCCTTGCCTAGATTATAAAGAATATCATAGTCATAATTCGTAAAGAGTTCCAACCATATCCTCTGTTTCAAGTTTAAATCCCTCTACTGAAAAATTTACTTTAGGCTCTTGTGATCTGTGAAGATGTCACAAGTTGCTCCATACAAGTAGTGTCTCTAAATCTTGAGAGTAAAGATCACTACTACCATCTCTAGGTCGAGAGTAGGATAATTCTATTCATGCTTCTTTAATTTCCTGGAAGCATATATAACTACCCTACCATTCTGCATCAACACACAACCTATACCAACTCTAGAGGCATCATAATAAATAGTGAACTTATCTTCTCCATTCGACAAAGTCAGTATTGGAGTTGTGGTTAACTTCTCCTTTAACAGCTGAAAATTATTCTCACAAGCATTTGACCATTTAAACTTCACATACTTCTAAGTTAGGTTGGTCATAGGTGCTGCAACTCTTGAGAAATTTTAAATGAATCTCCTATAATACCCAGCGAAACCTAAAAAACTCTAAATCTCAATGACTTTCATAGATCTAGGCCACTCATATATTGCTTCAATCTTCTGTGGATTTACCTAGATACCATCTTTAGTCACCACGTGACCAAGAAATGCTATCCTCTCAGTCCAAAAATCACACTTCAAGAATTTAGCATAAAGTTGATATTCTCTCGGTGTTTGTAGTACTGTCCTCAAGTAATATACATGTATCATCAATGAAAACTACCATAAACTGATTCACATATGGCCTAAATACCTTATTCATTAAATTTGTTAAAGCAGATGAGGCATTAGTCAATCTAAAGGACATCACTAGTAACTCATAGTGGCCATATCTAGTACGGAATGCCATTTTAAGAACATCGAATTCTCTGATCCATAACTAATGATTACCTGATCTCAAATCAATCTTGGAAAACAACTGTGCACCCCGAAGTTGATCAAACAATTCATCTATCCTCGGAAGAGGAAACTTATTCTTAATCGTCACCTTATTAAGCTCTTTGTAATCAATGCATAATCTGAGTGTACCATCCTTCTTCTTCATATATAGGACTGGTGTTGTCACACCTCATCTCACTATCACATAGCCTGAGATGGACATTTAAAAGCAAATGTCAAACAATTTGCTTAGTTTAATTAATTTTTATTAAAATATCCTTATAATTGCAAAAGGATTGAAAATTAATCTCTTATAAAAGTTTAGTGTTGTACATATATTATATTTAGAGAATAAGAACATTTAAAGTATTAATTTTTTTACTACAGTGAAGTACTATTCATGAATAGTAAAAATACATATTTATAAATAGTAAAATATTATTTATGAATAATAAGATACATACACAATATTTAGAAAATATAAATTTTACATTTTAAATATTACTTAACCACCAATGTTTTACACAATTATACAACATTAAAATAAAATAAAAATAAATAAAAGAAAAGACTACTCTAATGAGGATAGTTAGCCAACCTTATTCTGGACTTCTATTCACACTCACTCAACCCGATTCACCAACTATCAAGCCCAGCTATCTGAAATCATTTATAAAACAGAGTAAAATGAGTATAAAAATACTCAATGAATAGACATTGCAAGCAAAAAATAGTTTAGCTAAATTAAATATAATAAACATCTCAAATTAAAATACTAATGCATTTAAATATCAAATTATCATTCACTTAAATTATCCAATTCAATCTCACTTTCAAACATATTCAAATCTCAGTCAATTGAAACATGTGCCTTTGCATATATCAATACAACTTTTCATTTGTATTAACCATCCCTACCCCAAGCATCACAACTCAACCATAACATACAGGCCATCACAAGCTCACTCTCTAGGCACACTTGAAGGCTAACCCTTTAACTACATTAGCACAGAACGACCCTTTTTTCTTCACCGTTCTGCAATCAAGTGCCCTGTTGTTTATTACGCAATAATAACCAACACAATCTCAAATGTGCATATATCACCTCAGCACATTCATACATCTCATATAGGGAGGTAATACACAAAACAAATACCATTTCCATCAAATACATAGTCAAAACCTTTTTATCACATTTGCTTTCAACAAAGTATTCAAAATTAAAGTAATCTCAGTATAGTTCAAAGAAGTGAAATTAGATTGAGCATAAGCTCATTTTAATCATCGAGTAACCAAAAGGATCTCAATTCAAATCATAAAGCAAAGCATATAAAAGCAACACATTTAATTCATGTACTTGGAACCTTAAGGTTTAACTCTTAAACATACGATTCAAGTAGCATGAGGCTAAATTGAAACCATTTAAATACCTCATTTTAAATCTATAAAAAATTAAGAAATATCATTTTATTGCTAAAATAAATAGATTTTAAAGGCTTGAACATCCACTCACCAAATAGCCTATAAACACCCAAATCTGGTTTATTGAATTTGGTTAGTTTGCACCTGCACTTCCTTTGCCTTTTCCAATACCTAACACAAACAATTTAATTTATAAATCATCAATATAACAATCTTATATACTGACCTAACCATGCAGGCCCCAAACTCTATGGAAAAATGTAAATTAACTTAACTCTATAAACTAGCCTTATTAACTCTATGAGGGTTGTTTTTGGGCCTATATTATAAAAATTGTTCTGAACTTTAAGAGAAGAATTTTAACCTCAAAATTTAACCAAACTTAGGTATTTATGTCTAGTATGTTAAATAAAATTTTCATTTCTATTTAATAACCACAAATAGAATTATATAGGTTTCATTACAAGCAGCTCCATTACTCAGATAGATTAAACAATAAAAAGTACAAGTCTATTAGACCATTATTCCATCATAATCAGCTCTGGATCAAAATTAAAAAGTTTTAGAGAACTCTTTTAGGTTTTCTTAAAATCAAACCAAGCTTAATTTCAAGTTTTATAGCTCAAGATATATGAAAAGCATCTAGACTAGTTTTAACTTATAAACTCTGTAAACGTGATTCATATAATTAAAATCACTGCTTTCAGAGCTGAATTTGAAAAATTTCTGAGACTTATAGAAAAGAAATTTTGACCTAAAATTTTATAAGTCTTAGATATATATGTCTAGAATATTCCATAAAAATTTCACACCAATTGGACAACTATAGAGTGAGATATAGGCATCTGAACACAACTAGGTCAATTTACATAATAGATTGAGTACTAAAATGTTTCCTCTAATTTCACTATCATAGAGACTGAATTAGATCGAGCTCAAAGAGAAAAAATTTTATGAAATTATTTTAAGATTCCAAAACATCAAATAAAACTTAATTTGGAGTTTTATAGTTCAAGATATTTTTGAATTACAGAGACTGATAAACCAGATTTATAAAACCCAAATTCTGTAACTTAAGAACCCTAAATTAAATCAACCAAAATACTAAAATTACTTACCAAAATCAATCACCAAAGTCTTCTAGGATGAATATTACATCCTTAATTATACTTTAGATCTTTAATTTTTCTTGGAAAATCACTCCTATAAGAGGAATTAATTCAGTCCTCTTTTCCCCTTTTCTTTTTTCCCCCTCTTTATTTCTTTATTTCTTTTAATGGTTCGTCTTCCTCTTGACATCCAAATAAATAAATTAAAAAATATGTACAATACCTCTTTTGGTCCTTAATGAGATGCTTAATTTACTAATAAATCCTCAAGCTTTTAATTGTTCAATCAAGGACAATCATTTGCATAATTGTGTCTTTCTCTCTATAACTATAACTATAACTATAACTATAACTATAACTATAACTATATATATATATATATATATATATATATATATATATATATATATATATATATATATTATACTCAAATTAAATAAATATATATTATGTAAATGCAATGCATAATGAATGCAAGTATACTTAGAGTTAGAGTAAGAATATGACAATTGTCCCTACTTTAGGAAATTTTGTCCCTAAAATTTATACTAAAATAAATTAGGGTATTGATTTCTCATGTCTTCCTCTCACTCCCATATAGCTTCCTCTCTCCCATGGTGTTTCTATAACACTTTCATCGAAGATATGATTTTATTTCTCAACATCTTGATTTCCCTAGCAACAATTGCAATTGGCTCTTCTTTATAAGATAAGTTTTCTTTTAATTCTATGGGTTGGGCTTGCAAAAGGAAAACATTATAAATTTGAGGTAATTCTAGAGGTAAGGCCAACCTATAGGCTACTGGACCAATCCTCTCAATCATCTTATATGGACCAATATACCTAGGGCTTAATTTGCCCCTTTTCCCAAACTGCAAGACTCCTTTCCAAGGTGAAATCTTTATAAAGACCTTGTCACCCACTGTATATTCAATTGATTCCCTTTTTAAGTCTGTATAACTCTTCTGTCTATCTTGGGCTTCCTTAAGTCAATTTCGAATTAACTTAATCTTCTCTGTTGTCATTCGCACAATTTTTAGACCAACTAATTATCTTTCCCCAACTTCATCCTAACAAACTAGAGTTTTGCACTTCCTACCATATAGTGCTTCATAGGGTGCCATTCCCAAACTAGAATGAAAGGTGTTATTGTAGGCAAATTCCATCAAAGGTAGATGTTTATCCCAGCTACCTTATAATTCTATCACACAAGTTCGAAGCATGTCTTCTAATGTTTGAATTATCCTCTCCGACTGGCCATCTGTTTGAGGATGAAAAGTTGTACTAAACCTCAACTTAGTACCTAAAGCATGCTGTAAACTTGGCCAAAACCTCAATGTAAACCTTGGATCTCAATATGATACAATAGAGAATGGAACACCATGTAATCTAATCACTTCTCTGTTATAGACTTCAACAAGTTTATCTAGTGAGTAGCTCACTTTAATAGGAAAAAAGTGAGTTGATTTGGTGAGTCAGTCAACAATCACCCAAACTACATCATGTCCTTATTGAGTCCTGGGCAACCCAACCACAAAATCCATTGTGACATGCTCCCACTTCTATTCAGGAATAGGAAGAGGTTGCAATGTTCCCGTTGGATGTTGATGTTCAGCTTTCACTTATTGGGAAACCAAAAATCTAGCCACAAACTCTATAATGTCTTTCTTCATCCCTGACCACCAATAGTTGTCTTTTAAAGTATGGTACATTTTGGTACTTATAGGATGCATAACATATGTTGAATTGTGTGCTTCCTCCATTATCTCTCTTTTCAAAACCTCTACATTAGGTACACATAATCTGCCCCCATATAATAAAGTACCATCCTCTAAAGTCATAAAGTCTTCCCTGTGGCCCTGTAGGACTTGCTCTTTGATTTTTACCATTTGTTCATCCTGACTTTGTGCCTTTTTAACTCTATTAATCAATACTGGTCAGATCCTTAAAGTAGCAATCAATGCTCCTTTTTCACCCTAAGCTAACTCCACATCCAAAGCCCTCAATTCATGTAATAATGGAATTCTCATAAAATGAATGTAAAATAAGTTACCTAAGGACTTCTTACTAAGTGCATTTGCTACTACATTAGCTTTCCTTAGGTGATATTCAATGGTGAAATCATAATCCTTTAGAAGCTCAATCATCTTCTTTGCCTCAAGTTTAATTCTTTCTGACTTAATATGTACTTCAAGCTCTTATGATCTGTGAAAATCTGACACTTCTCACCATATAAATAATGTCTCCAAATCATTAAAGAAAAAATAATTGTTGCTAGCTCTAAGTCATGTGTAGGATAATTCAACTCATGTGGCCTTAACTGTCGAGAAGCATAGGCTACCACCTTATCTTGTTATATCAGTACATAACCCAAGCCATTTCTAGATGCATCACTATACATAATATATTCTAGTCCCATCACTGGTAGTGTTAACACTGGTGCTGAAGTTAAACATGCCTTTAATTTATCAAAACTATCTTGGCATTCTTCATTCCAAACAAACTTTACATTCTTCCTTAGTAGTTTTGTTAAAGGTAAAGAAATGTTAGAAAAGTTTTGCATAAATCTCCTCTAATAGCCTGCCAACCCCAAAAAAACTATGCACCTCGTGCATATTAGTAGGTGGTTTCCAACTAAGAATTGCTTCAATCTTCTTAGGATCAGTATACACTCCCTCAGCTGAGATGACATGCCCTAGAAACACCACTTTCTCTAACCAAAATTCACACTTGCTAAACTTAGCGTACAGTTGTTTATCTCTCAATGGTTATAATATAATCCTCAAATTCTTAGCATGCTCTTCCTTTGACCATGAATACACTAACATATCATCAATGAACACAATAACAAAGGTATCTAAATAAGGCTTGAATACTCTATTCATTAAATCCATGAATGCAGCAGGAGTATTAGTTAACTTGAATGGCATCACTAGGAATTCATCATGCCCATATTGAGTTCTAAATGTTGTTTTAGGCACATCTGCTACTTTAATCTTCAGCTGGTGATACCCAAACCTCAAGTCAATCTTTGAGAATACTCTAGCTCCTTGTAGTTGATCAAACAAGTCATCAATCTGTGGCAATGGATACTTATTATGCACAGTCACTTTATTAAAATCTCTGTAATTAATACATAATCTCATGGTACCATCCTTCTTCTTCACAAATAGAACTGGTGCTCCCCAAGGTGATACACTAGGTATGATGTATCCTTTATTAAGTAATTCTTGCAACTGCACCTTTAATTCTTTTAATTCTACTAGAGCCATTCTATATGGAGCTTGAGAAATAGGAGTTATCCCTAGCTACAAATCAATACTGAACTCAATCTCTCTATCAGGTGGCAAACCTGGAAGATCTTCTGGAAATACATTCGTAAACTCATTTACTAAGCAGACTGTTAATCTTTTGCCCCTTTTTTTCAATGTCAATAATACTAGCTCCTAAACCTCTACCTGTACATCTACCAAATCCAGAAGTCCTACCACCTCTACCAACTATGCTTTGGACTCCTCTACTAGTACTGGTGCCAAACTATGAAAAATTAGGACATTCTCTCCTAATGTGTCTGAATCCACCACATTCGAAACACTGAACAATCCTCTTCCTACAATCTCCTCCCTCATGAGCACGGCCACAAATAGTACAGGGTGTGGTCCTTTTGAATGAACTAACTGCACTAACTATAGGTTGTCTCACAAAGCTCTGACTAAACTGCAAAGGCCCTCTACTGCCTTTGAATCCTCCTATCTTTGGCCTTTGTTGAGATGTGCTAGTTCCCTTATTGAATCCTTTTTGCCTCCCTACCCAAACTGGAGCCTTTAACTTGCTCTCTTGCTCTATTTCCTCTCTTAGCTTCTCTTTCTCTGTTGCTTTCTCAACCTAACCCCTAAAATTATGACCTTCATATAGTGATAATTCATTCTTCAATACAGTTTGTATGCCCTCTTTAAATCTGTAACACTTCTGAGCTTGAGTTGGAAAAATATATGAAGCATACTTATATAAATCTTCAAATTTATCCACATATTCTCGAACTAACATTGCCCCTTGTTTCAAAGCAATGAATTCATTCTGTCTTTCAGCCTTAAATGCATCTGTCAGGTATTCCCTACAGAACTCAGTCTCGAATACATCCCAAGTTAACTGACCTCCATGTAATAATCTAACCTGAGCAAACCAAGCATCTACCATATCATGTAGAAGGCCATACACATTATCAATTTTCTATGCTTCAGTTAATGCAAGAGTATTAAATGATTTTTCTTTAGCTCTCAACCATCTATCTGCCTCCCAAGAATCAACTTAGCCATGAAATTTGAATGCTCCACATTTCTTAGCATGTTCAATTATATCACTAAGCCTTCTCCTCTGTTCGTGGGCTGCTAAAGTAGTAATAATAGTCTCTGTAAGTATTCTGGGATCAAGCTATAATACAGGTACAACATAGGGTGGGGGATATGGAGGTTGCTCAACAATAGGGGTTCTAGCCTCAAACTCTATCTCAGGATTAGCACTACCCCTAGACTCTACCCTGTTACTACCCTGTTGGCTAACTCTCCCTCATTTAGGTGGTCTACCATGATTCCTTCTTGGTGGCATCATATAATATAACAAAAATATTTTTAGAATTTCATTAAACTACAGTAAAAGTATAGTTTAAAGGACCATCTAATAAAGCTCTGATACCAAAACTATCATAAAAGGACCATTTAATAAAGCTCTAATGCCAAAACCATCACACCTCATCTCACATAGCCTGAGAAGGACATTTAAAACCAAATGTCAAAAAATTTGCTCAGTTTAATTAATTTTTATTAAAATATCCTCATAATTGCAAAAGGATTGAAAATTAATCTCTAATAAAAGTTTAGTATTGTATATATATTATATTTAGAGAATAAGAACCTTTAAAGTATTAATTTTTTTTATTATAGTGAAATATTATTCATGAATAGTAAAAATATATATTTATGAATAGTAAAATATTATTTATGAATAATAAGATACATACAAAATATTTAGAAAACATAAATGTTACTTTTTTAAATATTGCTTAACCACCAATGTTTTACACACTTATACAACGTTAAAATAAAATAAAAAAATAAAAGAAAAGACTACTCTAACGAGGATAGTTGGCCAACCTTATTATGGACTTCTATTCACACTCACTCAACCCGGCTCACTAACTATCAAGCCCGGTTATCTGAAATCATTTATAAAATAGAGTAAAATCAGTAAAAAAATACTCAATGAATAGACGTTATAAGTATAAAATAGTTTATCTAAATTAAATATAATAAACATCTCAAATTAAAATACTAAAGCATTTAAATATCAAAATTATCATTCACTCAAATTATCCAATTCAATCCCACTTTCAAACATATTCAAATCTCAGTTAATTGAAACATATGCCTTTGCAAATATCAATTCAACTTTTCATTTGTATTAACCATCCCAACCACAAGCATCACAACTCGGCCATTACAAGCTCACTCTCTGAGCACACTTGAAGGCTAACCCTTCAACTACATTAGCATGGAACAACCCTTCTTCCTTCACCATTCTGCAATCAAATGTCCTGTTGTTTATTGTACAATAACAACCAACACAATCTCAAATGTGCATATATCACCTCAGCACATTCATACATCTCATATAGGGAGGTAATACACAAAACAAATACCATTTCCATCAAATACATAGTCAAAACCTTTCAATCACATTTGCTTTCAACAAAGTATTCAAGATTAAAATAATCTCAATATAGTTCAAAGAAGTGAAATCAGATTGAGCATAAGCTCATTTTAATCACTAAGTATCCAAAAGGATCTCAATTCAAATCATAAAGCAAAGCATATAAAAGTAACACATTTAATTCATATACTTAGAACCTTTAAAGCTTAAAACTTAAACATATGATTCAAGTAGCATGAGGCAGAATTGAAACCATTTAAATACCTCATTTTAGGTCCATAAAAAAACATTAAGAAATATCATTTTATTGCTAAAATAAATATATTTTAAAGGCTTGAACATCTACTCACCAAATAGCCTATAAACACCCAAATCCAGTTTACCGAATTTGGTTAGTTTGCACTTGCACTTCCTTTGCCTTTTCTAGTACCTAACACAAAAAATTTCATTTATAAATCATCAATATAAAAATCTCATATACTGACCTAACCATGCAGCCCCCAAACTATATGCAAAATATGCAAATTAACTTAACTCTACAAACTAGCCTTATTAACTCTACAACCTAAATGAAATCAGGCCTATATTATAAAAATTGTTCTAACCTGTAAGAGAAGAATTTTAACCTCAAATTTTAACCAAAATTAGGTATTTGTGTCTAGTATTTTAAATAAAATTTTCACTTCTATTTAATAACCATAAATAGAATTATAAAGGTTTCATTACAAGCAGCTCCATTACTAAGACAGATTGAACAATAAAAAGTACAGGTCTATTAGACCATTATTCCGTCATAATCAGCTCTGGATCAAAATTACAAAGTTTTAGAGAACTATTTTAAGTTTTCTTAAAATCAAACCAAGCTTAATTTCATGTTTTCTAGCTCAAGATATATGAAACGTATTTAGACTAGTTTTAACTTATAAACTCTGTAAACCTGATTCACATAATCAAAATCACTGCTTTTAGAGCTAAATTTTAAAAATTTCTGTGACTTATAGAAATAGAATTTTGATCTAAAATTTTAATTAGTCTTAGATATATATTTCTAGAATATTTCATAAAAAATTCACACCAATTGGACAACTACAGAGTGAGATATAGGCATATGAACACAACTAGGTAACTTTACACAATAGATTGAGTACTGAAATGTTTCCTCTAATTTCACTATCATAGAGATAGAATCATATCAAGCTCAATGATAAAAAATTTTAGGCAGTTCTTCTAAGATTCCAAATCATCAAATAACACTTAATTTGGAGTTCTATAGATCAAGATATGATCAAATTATAGAGACTAATAAACTAGAATTATAAAACCCGAATTCTGCAACTTAAGAACCCTAAATTAAATCAACCAAAATACTAAAATTACTTACCAAATCAATCACCAAAGTCTTTTAGGATGAATATTACAACCTTAATTGTACTTTAGATCTTTAATTTTGCTTGGAAAATCACTTCTATAAGAGGAATTAATTTAGCCCTCTTTTCCCCTTTTCTCTTTTCCCCTCTTTCTCTCTTTCTTTCTTTTAATGGCTGCTCTTCCTCCCAACATCAAAATAAATAAATTAAATAATATTTACAATATCCCTTTTGGTTATTAATAAGATGCTTAAGTTACTAATAAATCCTCAAGCTTTCAATTGTTCAATCAAGGACAATCATTTGCACAATTAAGTCTTTTTCTCTATAACTATATCTATATATATATATGCTAACTTATACTCAAATTAAATCAATATATATAATGTAAATGCAATGCATAATGAATGCAAGTATACCTAGAGTTAGAGTACGGATATGACAAGTGCACCTTAAGGAGAAGTGTTGGGTTTGATAAAAACCTCATCCAACAACTCTTGCAATTGCTCTTTTAACTCCTTCAACTTTATAGGAGCCATTTTGTAAGGCAGCATCAAAATAGGAGCTATGTCAGGAACCAAATCAATATAGAATTCAATGTCTCTATGAGGTGGTAAACTTGGCAACTCACCAGGAAAGGTATCTAGGAACTTACAATATACAAGGACATCTGAAATAGAAGTCTTCTCCACTATAGTGTCTCTGATCACTACTAAATATTCCTAACAATCCTTCCTCAGCATCTTCATAACAGTGATAGTGGAGATAAGACATTGAGGTGCAGAACTCTTATCACTCATAAACTTAAATTCTTCATCACGAAGAATTCTAAAAATTACCTTTTTACTCAGACAATTAACCACTGCATAGTACTGAGATAACTAATCCATTCCTAGAATCACATTAAACAACACTAAGTCTGCTAGCAGTTCTCTACCTTCCATTAACACAGGACATTTAGGAAGAAAAATATCAACGTCAAAAAAATCACTTAGAGGTGTGGCAACGAACAAAGGAACTGCCAACCTCGAAGCTTGCCAACAAGACTTAGAAGCAAAAACAAGAGACACGAACAAGTGGGTAGCACCAAAATTAAACAAAACTCTAGCATCAAAGAAATAGGCTAGAAGTAGACCTGCTACTACGACATTAGATGCCTAAGCATCCGGCTGAGTGAGGGTGAAAACTTTGGCTGGTGCTCTGCCTTTGTAATGACCTTTATTTTTAAAAATTATTTATATATAATTTAAGATACGCAGTTTTAATAAATTTAAAAGTTATATTTATTTATTTTATTATTTGTGATTAATATTTTTTATTTTATGATAAAATATATTTTCCACGTAAATATTTAATTTTAAAAGTTTTATTATTTAAATATTAGGGTTAGTATTATTAATGTTATTTTTCGGATAGTATTATATTAATAATATTAATTTAAGTGCATTATTATTATTTCTATGATTATTTTTATTGATTTACACTATTTGTATTATTATTAAATTATTTAATAAATATTGTTTATATTATTGTTATTTCAAATGTTTTTTTTATATGTATATTATTGTTAGTATATGTGTGTATGACTGTATATATATATATATATATATATATATATATATATACAAAAAACAAAAGAGAAAAGACAGTAAACACTTCTCTCCCTCGCTGCATCCCGATCCTCCCCCATCAATGTGCCTCTCCCACCACAACCATCGTCTTTTCCTTCTCCTATTATCGTTGTCGTCTTCTCCTCCCTCCTCTTCCTTCTTTCCTATCACCGGTACTAGCAGAGGCAGTAGTAGCGGCAACATGAAGCTTCACGCCGTCGATCTCTCCTCTGGCCACCAAATCGAGCTCTGTCGGTGCCGTTCAACTCCTGGAGCTTCAAAAAATCGAATCCAAGCTCCTTTCAAGCTCTTCATCGATCGTTTGTGAGTTTTCTTTTATTTTTATTTTAGTGCTTTTAGGATTTTCTATTTTTTTAGGTTGATTCAAGTAAACTTCCTTAAAAAATGTTGATCCTGGTAGCTTGATCTTCATGAAAATATTTTTGTTTGAATTTTTGGAATTTATTTGAATTTTGGTGAATTTTTTATTATTTTATTATTATTTATTGAATTTTAGTAAATTAATTAATTTAATTATGAATTTGGTTAATTAGTGTTATTATATGTTGATATTAATTTTAGTGTTGAGAAAATAATTTTTGAGAATATTATATAATTTTTAAAAATATTTTTATATTATGTGTATATTGGAATATTAAGTTAAATGTATATTTTTTGTTGTTGAAAATAATGTTGAATTATGTGTTTTAGATAATATTATAGTAATATATGTTGATAATATAATTTTAATGATTTTATACAATTTTTGAGGAATATTAATTATATTATGTATATTTTGAATTATTGGGGTAATTGTGCAATTTTGTGAAAATTATAGTTAAATATTATGTTTTAAATGATTTTAGAATTATTTAAGGTAATAAAATGATTTTTATAAATTATTTACTATTTTTAACTAATTAATACTAATTTTTGAAAATTATTTTCAAATAATATATTATTTACTAAATTGGTGATTAAATGAGTTTTTAATTACTTTTAATATATGTTTATGCTATTTAAGCTATCTAAATATATAAAAGTGAATTTTTTTTACTATTTTATATTGAATTATTGAGAAATTTGATTTTTAATAATATTATATTATTATTTTGAGATTTTTATTTAATTATTGTGAAATAATTATATTGAGTGTTTTAATGTTTACATATACTATATTTTGATATTTTGAGGACATATATGGAATTTATTGATTTTTAATATATTTATTATATTAAATGTATTTTTGGTGAATTATGAATTTCATGTCACGACCCAAAACAGGGGTCATGACCGGCGCTAGGGAACGAGAATTTTTTCGAATCCGGAACTCGTAGCAAGCCTAAAAATAAAATAAACATGTAATAATAATAACAACAGCTCTTAATGCAGTGGAAATAAAATCATAATTATCAAAATAGAAATCCATATCTCATATATAGATAAATCCTTTGATACAAGTCCGTTCAAATTCTCAAAATACATAACTCACACAATATAATACATAAAACCCATAATTAATTTACAACTACTGCAATGTCTAGATTACAAAAATAAAACTCAAGACTCAGATAAGCAGTTTACACAAGGAAGCCGGGGCGGAAGAAATCCGGCGTACAGGCCTGCTACTGAGGTATGAAGAAGATAACTCTCCTAAAATATAGTCAACGGAGGGGAGTCAGACCTCACTAAGTGAATTACTATAATATATATACATGCATACTAAATGACAATGCACAGTCAACAATATATATAATTATATATACAGGCAAATACACACGGATGCAATAAAATCATTTTTTATATATTTTGTCTGAAAACCACTGGTTATGAAGGATCAAATAGAACCCTAGAAATTTGCAACCTCAAAACAGTGTTAGACAACACTTTAGCCACACAGGCTCACTTATTCCAAAATATTCACTTATTCCATTTATACAGTAGACTAGCCCCGAGACACTAAGTCAACTGAGCTCCAGCAGTCTGACTATCAGTGTGATTGGCCCCGAGACACTAGGTCAACCGAGCTCCAGCAATCACACCCCCAAATCATATCACACATCAAATAATCATATCCAATCAATATCCACAATCTGGTTAGTAATATAGCCTAAATGCTATAAGCATACCGGTACGTACTTGGTCCTAGTGCTGCCCACTAGGTAGCACGTTCTATCGATATCCTTCATTAAAATATAAAGCATACATTCTTAAAAATAAATGATGCATGAACTTAAATAAAATGGCAACGTAAACCATATATATACTAGAAATATACCAAAAATAAACTGGGTATATTTTGAGTATATATACGTCAAATAAATCCAATTAAATTACAAAATAAGTTAGAAATATACTTAAAAACATTTTAAACATAATTTATTAATAAAACATGCATATAATTCAAAATATACAGAAAATAAACTAAAAATAAACTTAAGTAATAATTAAACCATTTATGCATGTTTAATCAAAATAAAACATATATTTCTAAAATCATGCACCCTAGAGCACATATATATAAAATAGTAACTCACACTTAGTGCGCTCCTCGAGATAGGTCCGACGGGCCTGGTCCACTAGGCCTCGGTCTCGGCGTAACTAAATAGACAAAAATAACAGACATCAGAATAAACCTAACAGAAAACCCTAGAAACTCGATCTAAAATATTAAACACAGAAACAGAATTAAGGTTCGACCGGACATCACGTTTTACGAGAATTCTACCAAAAATTCGATAGAACCTCCCCTGTAAAATGGACATCTCTCTACTCAAAGAGTAGAGCCGACCCTGCAAAGAAACACACTTTGAAAAACAAACACAGAAACAAATCCACAACCCCTCGGTCGGACTCCAAACTACAGTCTACCGACTGGGGTTCACAATCCACAAAACAATATAAAAATACTGAAAATACCCTTATATCATAGAAATACATTTAATAAGTAAAAATTATATAATTAACCTTAAAATACAATAAAAACCAATAAAAACTCATTTATTTAGAAAAATCGTATATTATATATATAATTAGAAATAATTCATGAAAAATAGTTTTAATTAATTAAAAATACTAAATAATTTATAGAAATCATTTTTATACCTTAAATAATTATTAAAACCAATTAAATTACATTTTTAGTCAATTTAGGTTAAAATTACCAAAATACCCCTATATATATATATATATATATATATACTAAAATTACTCAAAAAATTCACCAAAAATAATATAATTATCCAAAATTAATTTTCTCAACATTTTTATCAATAATATCAATAATTAAACTCAATTAACCAATTAAATTCAATTAAAAACATAATTAACCTAATTTTCCAAAATTACATAAACCTAATTAAATTCAAAATAAATACATAGAAATTCATAAAAATTCCAAATAAATTTCTATAATTCATTTAAACACCAATATTTATCATAAAACACAATTTCATAATTTAATTAATTAATTTTTGAAAATTAGAAAATAATATTAAAATATTCAAAAATACCCAAAAATCAAAATAATCTCCAAAAATTCCACAAAAATTCACACATGAAGATTAAGCTACTAGGATCAATATTTGTGAAGGAATTTTTCATGAATCAAACAATTCGAAGTTCAAAAAAATCAAAAATCCAAAAATGGCCGAATTGAAGATTTAGCTCAAACCTTATCAACCACTAGATTTCAGGCCAAAAGAAGCTTAGAATAGGGACCACCGGAGCTCAAGGAGTCGATGAAGATCGGCGGTGCGCGAAATGGTGGCCGGAATCGTGGTCGACGGTGAAGAGCTCAACTTGCTGCCATCGCGAAATTCTGGGCATTCCAACGGGCTTCCGGCGGCCTGGTCATGTCGGAGAGGAAGAGGAAGGAAGGGGGAGGAGGTTGGCAGCAGCTGGTGGTGGCGAAGGGCGGTCCAGCGAGGTGGAACGGGAGGCGCAGTGAGGGTAGGCGTCGGGAGAGAAGAAGGAAGAGGGAGGGGCAATTCAGTAATTTGGCAAAAATTTTGATTTTCAACTATATATATGTATATATATATATACTTTACACTATATATTAAAAAAATATAAAATCACACACATTAAATATACACCACACACATATAATTTAATATTTTAATAATTTATTACTAAATAAATAAAAATAATTAAATAACAATAAAATTAATAAATAAATAATAAAATAATAGGGTAATTAATTAAACCCTAATTAAATAAATAATTACACATATATACGTTATTTAGTATTTTAAAAATATATATGAACTCATGCAAATCCGGAAATCTATTTAATATAATTAATAATAAATAATTTACATGAAAATTTTCCCGAAAATAGAATTCTTGGGAAAATTTTACGTAAAGCACTTAAAGTAGTATACAATAATTAAAATAAACTCTAAATAAATATCAACTCGTAAAAATATCATAATTATATAAAAAATATTAACACTGCATATCCCGATACAGTATTTAAATATTTAAAAAAACCCGGGATATTACAGTCTTCCCCCCTTACAAGAATTCGTCCCTGAATTCCAGAAAGAAAATGATCACAAGATCAAGAAGGAAAGAGATACGGGTAAGAAGATCGCATCTCAGCTTCAGTCTCCCACGTATGCTCCTCAACTCTGTTGCTTCGCCATAGAACCTTGACCATCGGAATCTGCTTCGAACGCAATTGCCGAACTTGATAATCTACGATCGCCATAGGTTCTTTCACAAACGTCAAATCTTCACTTACTTCCACACTGTCAGGCTGCAACATATATGAAGGGTCTGAGATATACTTCCTCAACATCGAGATATGAAACACCGGATGCACTTGCGACATACTCGGAGGCAAAGCCAACCGATATGCAACAGTGCCAACTCTCTCCAGAATCTCAAACGGTCTGATATATCTCAGTGCTAACTTACCCTTCTTACCAAATCTCATAACACCCTTCATCGGAGATACCTTCAGAGAAATAAAATCTCCGACCTGAAACTCCACATCTCTATGTCTAGGATCCACATAACTCTTCTGTCTGCTAACTGCGATCTCTAATCTACGCTTAATCACCACAACTTTCTCTGCAGCATCCTGAACCATCTCAGGTCTAGTCAAAGCTCTCTCACCAATCTCATCCCAACTCAACAAGGATCTACACTTCCTTCCATATAACGCCTCATATGGTGCCATATCAATACTGCTATGGTAGTTGTTATTATATGCAAACTCAACGAGTGGCAAATGATCATCCTAGCTACCTCCCAAATCCAGGACACACATTCTCAACATATCTTCCAGTGTCTGGATCATCCTCTCAGATTGACCATCTGTCTGAGGATGAAAAGCAGTACTGAAGTCCAACCTAGTGCCCATCACTTCCTGCAACTTCTACCAAAAACGAGAAGTAAACACCGAACCTCTATCTGATACAATGGATGCAGGTACTCCATGAAGGCACACAATATGCTTCACATACAGCTTCGCCAATCTAGCTACAGAATAAGTGGCTTTCACAGGTAAGAAATGTGCAGACTTCATCAACCTGTCTACAATCACCCAGATGGAATCGTATCCATCCTTAGAACGAGGTAATCCAACCACAAAATCCATAGCTATCCTTTCCCACTTCCACTCGGGAATAGGAAGAGGCTGAAGCTTCCCAGAAGGCTTCTGATGTTCAACTTTCACTTGTTGACACATCAGACACTTAACAACATAATCAGTGACATCCTTCTTCAATCCATCCCACCAGTATAGATCTCTGATACTGTGGTACATCTTAGTGATACCCGGATGTATGTTACAAGCTGTAGAATGTGCTTCCTCTAGGATCTCTTCTCTCAAATCATCCACATCAGGAACACACAATCTACCACTGATCCACAACACACCATCATCATCAAGTGTGAAATCAGTGAACTTCCCTGCTCTGACATTCTCTGTAAGCTCTTCTAGAATAGGATCTCGGCTCTGAGCTACTTTAATCCTATCCCTTAGTACAGATCGTACCTTAAACTGAGCTAGCAGTCCACCTGATCTACTGATCTTCATCATCAGACCTTGATCCACCAATAGCTACAATTTATGGATCAACGGTCTCCTCTCAACACTGATGTGAGCAAGACTGCCTGAGGACTTTCTACTCAAGGCATTTGCTACCACATTAGCCTTACCCAGATGATATAATATCTCACAGTCATAATCCTTCAACAATTCTAACCATCTCCTCTGCCTCATATTCAGATCTCTCTGCTGGAAAATATACTTAAGGCTCTTGTAATCAGTAAATATCTCATAAGTCACCCCGTACAAATAATATCTCCAGATCTTCAGAGTAAAGATCACTACAACCATTTCTAGGTCATGTGTAGGATAGTTCTGCTCATGCTTCTTCAACTTCCTTGAAGCATAGGCTATCACTCTACCATTCTGCATCAACACATAACCAAGGCCAATTCTAGAGGCATCACAATAGACTGTGAACTTGTCCACACTATTAGGCAAAGCTAACATTGATGTTGTGGTCAATTTCTCCTTCAACAACTAAAAACTATTCTCACAAGCTTCTGACCACTCGAATCTAACATTCTTCTGAGTCAAGCCAGTCATAGGGGCTGCAATTCTAGAAAAATCTTGCACAAACCACCTATAATACCCAGCTAAACCCAGAAAACTTCGAATCTCAATAACAGAAGTCGGTCTAAGCCACTTAGACACTGCTTCAATCTTCTGTGGATCAACCTGAATACCTTCTTTAGACACTACGAGTCCAAGAAAAGAAACACTCTCCATCCAGAAATCACACTTCGAGAATTTAGCATAAAGCTGATGATCTCTCAGTGTCTGCAGTACAGTCCTCAAGTGATATATATGTTCCTCCATACTCCTTGAATATACCAGTATAACATCGATGAAGACTACCATAAATTGATCCATATATGGTCTGAATACCCTATTCATCAAGTCCATAAAAGCTGTTGGTGCATTAGTCAAACCAAAAGACATCACCAGAAACTCATAATGACCATATCTAGTGCGGAATGCTGTTTTAGGAATATCAGCTTCACCAATCCGCAGCTGATGATAACCCGACCTCAAGTCAACCTTGGAAAAGAACTGTGCACCCTGTAGCTGATCAAACAAGTCATTTATCCTCGGGAGAGGATACTTGTTCTTCACTGTCACCTTATTCAGCTCTCTGTAGTCAATGCACAGTCTCAGGGTACCATCCTTCTTCTTCACAAACAGGACTAGTGCACCCCAAGGAGAAACACTGGGTCTGATAAAACCCTTATCCAACAACTCTTGCAACTGCTCCTTCAACTCTGCAGGAGTCATTCTATAGGGTGGCATAGATATAGGAGTAGTACCTGGAACCACATCTATACATAACTCAATCTCTTTGTGTAATATCCCGTGTTTTTAAAATATTTTTACACTGTACCGGGATATGCAGTGTTAATAATTTCTCTATGTTATATGACATTTTTACGAGTTAATATGTATTTAAAACCTATTTTAATTACTATGTATTATTTTCAATATTTTACGTAAAATTTTCCCAGGACTTGCATTTTCGGGGAAATTTTCACGTAAACAATGTAATATTAATTATTTTAAATATATTTTCAAATTTGCATGAACTCATGCATATTTTTAAATCATTAAATAAAGCCTGTGTGTGTATATTTATTTAATTAGGGTTTAATATTACCCTAATATTATATTAATTATTTATTAGTTTTATTGTTATTTAATTATTTTTATTTAGTATAAATTATTAAAATATTAGATTTTATGTGTGTGGTGTATATTTGATGTGTTTAATTTAATATTATTTTAATATATAGTATAAATTATATATATATACATATATACATTAAAATTTGTCAAAAATCAAAAGTTTGGAAAATTACCATTTTGCCCCCGAGTCTTCTTCTTCCTCCTGACCGATTCCCTTCGCCGTTCCGGTCACTGCCATGCCGTTTCTTCACCGTGGGTGTGCCACCGCCTTCCCCAACCTTTTCCGCCGCCTGAGGTAGCCGTTTCTGGCGCTTGGAAGTCGATTTTGGCCGGAGAAGCCGAAAATCGATCCATCGTCGTTCACGTCGATTTCGGCCACTGTTTTCGACACCGCCGGTCTCTTTCTTCTCCTTGAGCTCTGGTGAGTATGATTATAGCTTTGGTTTGAGCTAAAATGGTCTAGAATTGCTTAGGTTTCGATTTTTCAATTTCGGCCTATTAGGGTTTTCGAATTTTTGAGCTTCGAATTGGACGATTCATGAAAACTCCCTTCACAAATGTTGTTCCTAGTAGCTCAATCTACATGTATGAATTTTTGTAGAATTTTTGGAGATTCTTTGGATTTTTGGGTATTTTTGAATATTTTAATATTATTTTCTAATTTTCGGAAATTAATTATTTAAATAATGAAATTGGAGTTTATGGTTGAATTAGGTGTTGAAATGAATTATAGGAATTTATTTGGAATTTTTATGAATTTCTAAGTATTTATTTTGAATTATTGAAGTTTATGTGATTTTGAGAAATTAGGGTTAATTGTGTTTTAATTTGAATTTAATTGGTTAATTGAGTTTAATTATTAATATTATTGATAAATATGTTGAGAAAATTAATTTTGGATAATTTTATAATTTTTGGTGAATTTTTGAAGTAATTTAAGTATATTTATATATATAGGGGTATTTTGGTAATTTTACCCTAAATTGTCTAAAAATGTAATTTAATTGGTTTTAATAATTATTTAAGGTATAAAAATGATTTCTACAAAATATTTGGTATTTTTAACTAATTAAAACTATTTTTCGTGAATTATTTTCGATTATATATATAATATACGATTTTACTAATAAAATGAGTTTTTATCGGTTTTTACAGTGTTTTAAGGTTAATTATGTAATTTCTACCTATAAAATGTATTTTTAGGTTTTAAGGATATTTTTGGTATATCTGAAATTATTCTGTGATTGTGGACCCCGGTTGGTGGACTGTAGTTTGGAGTCCGACCGTGGGATTTTGATTGTGCCTTGTGTAGTTTCTCGAAGTGTGTTTCTTTGCAGGGTCGGCTCTACTCTTTTGAGTAGAGAGATGTCCGTTTTACAGGGGAGGTTCTGCTGGATTTTCGGTAGAATTTTCGTAAAACGTGATGTCCAGTCGAACCCTAATTTTCGATTCTGTGTTTAATACTCTAGATTGAATTCTAGGATTTCTGTTAGGTTTATTCTGATGTCGATTATTTATTGTTTGTTTAGTTGCGCCGAGACCAAGGGCTAGTGGACCAGGCCCGTCGGACCTGTCTCGTGGAGCGCATTAGGTGAGTTACTATACTATATATATATGCTTAGGATACATGATTTAGAAATGCATGTTTTATGTTGATTAAATATGCATAAATAATTTGATTATTTCTTAAGTTTATATTAAGTATATTTTTGGTTTATTTTTGGTATATATTAAATTATATGCATGTTTTGTAAATAAAATATATTTAAAATGTTTTTAAATATATTTCGAGCTTAAGTTATAATTTGACTGGATTTATTTGACGTATATATACTCGAAATATACCTGGTTTACTTTTGGTATATTTCTGGTATATATGTGGGTTATATTATTATTTCATTTACATTCATGCATCATTTATTTTTGTGAATGAATATTTTACATTATTAATGATGAAGGATATCAATAGAACGTGCTACCTAGTGGGCAAC
This sequence comes from Mallotus nudiflorus, assembly GCA_947683625.1. Lineage (NCBI taxonomy): Eukaryota > Viridiplantae > Streptophyta > Magnoliopsida > Malpighiales > Euphorbiaceae > Mallotus > Mallotus nudiflorus. The sequence continues at coordinate 230,420 of CANTUR010001255.1, forward strand.
ACTAGGACCGAGTACGTACCGGTACGCCTATAGTATTTAGGCTATAATACTAACCTATTTGTGGATATTGATTTGATTATGATTATCGATATGTGAGATGTGGTTTGTGGGTGTGATTGCTGGAGCTTGGTTGACCAAGTGTCTCGGGGCCAATCACACTGGCAGTCAGACTGCTGGAGCTCGGTTGACTTAGTGTCTCGGGGCCAGTCTACTGTCCAAATGGATTAAGTGGATATATTTGGAATAAGTGAGCCTGTATGGCTAGAGTGTTGTTTAACACTATTTTCTGAGGTTACGATATTCTAGGGTTCTATGTGATCCTTCATAAAAGATGATTTTTAATGAAAATATATAAAATGATTTTATTGCATCTGTGTGCAATTGCCTGTATATATACATATTATATATACTGTTGACTGTATGCATTATCACTTAGTGTGTATGCATATATATTATAGTAATTCACTCAGTGAGGTCTGACTCCCCTCCGTTGACTATTTTTCAGGAGAGTCAACTTCTTCAGACCTCAGTAGCAGGTCGATACGCCGGATTTCTTCCGCCCCGGCTTCTTTATGTAAATTGTCTACTTGAGTCTTATTTATTTTATCTAGACACTGCAGTAGTTGTGAATTAAAGTATTGGATTTCATGTATTTTATTTTAAAGAGATGTATTATATTGAAACTGGATTTGTATTAAAGAAATTATGTATCTATGAGATGAGATTTTGATTTAAATCCAATTGATGTGAATAATATTATGATATTATGATTTTTATTTCCACTGCATATTATAGTGTTATTGATATTATTGCATGTTTATTTTATTTTTAGGCTTGCTACGGGTTTCGGATTCGAAAGAATTCCCGTTCCCTAGCGCCGGTCATGGCCCCTGTTTTGGGTCGTGACAAAGTTGGTATCAGAGCGGAGTTCTGTGTCAGGGCTTAGTTATGTGAGTTGTGGCCCTAGTTTTAAAGTTGTGTTTTCTGTTGAACTACTGTAGTGTATTAGGTTCGAGTATGTCTTGATAAGTATTCCTTGCTGTAGTTTCCAGCGTTATTCCTCCGTTGTCTGTTTTGTCTGAATCTTTCCGTTTGTCTTTTCAGAATGAGGAGGCGAGCGTGTGTCGCTCCATCGGTCGTTGAGGCCGAGGATGATGAGTCTTTTCAGGATGAGGTTTTACCTCCTGAGCAGCCAGTTAGACGTAGAGGTCGTGGCAGAGGTAGACCTCGAGGAGCGGCAGGTCGCCATAGGCAGAGAGAGTTACAGGACGAGGAGCCTGTAGAGCCTAAGTTTGATGTGCCTGTTCCTCCAGTTGTTCAGCTTGTTCAACCTGCCTATCAGCAGGGTATGTCTGACCCTGAGGCAGCTTTATTCTATGCCCGAGTTTGTAGGATTGCTTTTGATGGTACTTTTGATCCTTTAGATTTTCTGCATGCGATTGAGACTAGGACTCGGACTGCTCATACCGAGTACCAGCGGATCATGATCGTCGAGTTGTCTGTTGAGGGACCAGCTTTAGATTGGTTCATTCAGATGATCCAGCCCTATATGATGACGATGACATGGGCTCAGTTCCGAGAGCGATTCATGAGGAGATTTTGTCCAGAGCCTCTTCGTTTGAGTTATCGTCTTCGTTTGACCAGTATTTCTCGTGGAGATCGATCTGTAGAGGAGTATACCCACGAGTTTCTTCGTCTGGGTAGATATGCTGAGGATCTGATGCGAGATCAGTATTTCGCAGTCACTACATATGTTACTGGTTTGGGTTCAGCTTTTGCTGGTATGCCTACAGCAGGTCTTACTCTGGAGTCCGTGATTGAGTTAGCTAAGGAGATTGAGCTGAGATTAGTTAGGCAGGGAGCGATGCCTGATTATTACCAGTTGGGAGTTCAGTCGAGTGGATCGCAGGCTACTCCATATTTGAGTTTTCATGTTGGTTCGAGTAGTCAGCAGCGAGGTTCGACTCAGCAAAGTCAGAGACAGCAGCAGCGAGTGCATCGGAGCAGTAGACATGGCCGTGGAGGTCAGCGTAGATCGTTCAGATTTGGGTCAGGTGCTTCGAGCAGCAGCAGTGGTCGTAGTTCTGGATCAGCGGCCAGTGTTTGTCAGACTTGTGGTAGAGTCCATCAGGGATCGTGTTATCTGACACCGCTGACATGCTTCAGATGTGGGCAGACAGGACATTTCGCCAGATCGTGTTCTTATTCCGGGTATCAGTAGCAGATTCCGTGATTCCCACAGCAGTCGATTGCTAGTGCAGCACCCGTGCCATTTCAGTTACCACCAGCTCAGCATTAGAGTTCCACTCAGTTTGTTCCACAGCAGAGTCGTGGTAGAGGTACTAGAGGAGGTGCGAGAGGTATTGGCTAGGCTTCTACCAGTCAGCAGGGAGGTCGAGGTCAGGCTAGAGTCTTCCATCTGACTCAGCAGGATGCTCAGGCATCTAATGCAGTCGTGGCAGGTATTGTTTCTGTTTGTTACCTGGATGCTTGGGTTTTGTTTGATCCGGGTGCCACGTATTCATTTGTTTCTCCCGTTTTTGCTTCTAAATCTTGTTGGCAAGCTTCGAGGATGGCTTTTCCTTTGTCTGTTGCCACTCCTCTGAGCGATTCCTTGGACGCCGATATTGTTCTTTCTGGTTGTCCAGTTCTCGTGGGAGATAGAGAATTACCCGCTGATTTGATATTGTTGGATGTGATGGAGTTTGATGTTATTCTGGGAATGGATTGGTTATCTCAGCACTTTGCCGTGGTAGATTGCAGGAATAAGGAGGTGACTTTCAAAATTCCTGGTGAAGAAGATTTTAAGTTTGTTGGTGATAGGAGTTCAGCACCTCAGAATCTTATTTCTGTTATTACGGCTAGGAAGTTGTTGAAGAAGGGATGTCAGGGGTTTTTGGCATTGGTCAGGGATACTTCAATGGAGAAGTTGTCACTCACAGATGTTCCTGTTGCTTGTGAGTTTCCTGATATTTTTCCCGAGGAGTTACCAGGTTTACCACCTCATAGAGAGATTGAGTTATGTATAGATGTGGTACCAGGTACTACTCCTATATCTATGCCACCCTATCGTATGGCTCCTGCAGAGTTGAGAGAGTTGAAGGAGCAGTTACAAGAGTTGTTGGATAAGGGTTTTATTAGACCTAGTGTTTCTCCTTAGGGTGCACAGTTCTTTTCTAAGGTTGACTTGAGGTCGGGTTATCATCAGTTGCGGATTAGTGAATCCGATATTCCTAAGACAGCGTTCCGCACTCGATATGGCCATTATGAGTTTCTGGTGATGTCTTTTGGTTTGACTAATGCACCAGCAGCTTTTATGGATTTGATGAACAGAGTATTCAGACCGTATGTGGATCAGTTTGTGGTAGTCTTCATTGATGATATACTAGTATATTCGAGGAGTATGGAAGAGCATGTATATCATTTGAGGATTGTACTACAGACATTGAGAGATCATCAGATTTATGCTAAATTCTCGAAGTGTGATTTCTGGATGGAGAGTGTTTCTTTTCTTGGACACGTAGTGTCTAAAGAAGGTATTCAGGTTGATCCACAGAAGATTGAGGCAGTATCTGAATGGCCTAGACCTACTTCAGTTACTGAGATTCGAAGTTTTCTGGGTTTAGCCTGGTATTATAGGCGGTTTGTGCAGGATTTTTCCAGGATAGCAGCCCCTATGACTCGCTTAACTCAGAAGAATGTTAGATTTGAGTGGTCAGAAGCTTGTGAGAATAGTTTTCAGTTGTTGAAGGAGAAGTTGACCACAGCGCCAGTATTAGCTTTGCCTGACAGTGTGGAAGTGAGTGAAGATTTGACGTTTGTGGAAGAACCTGTGGCGATCGTTGATTATCAAGTTCGACAGTTGCGATCGAAGCAGATTCCGATGGTCAAGGTTCTGTGGCGTAGCGACAGAGTTGAAGAGCATACGTGGGAGACTGAAGCTAAGATGCAAGCTTCTTACCCGTATCTCTTTCCTTCCTGATTCTGTAATCTTATTTTCTGGAATTCGGGGATGAATTCTTGTAAGGGGGGGAGACTGTAATATCCCGTGTTTTTAAAATATTTTTACACTGTACCGGGATATGCAGTGTTAATAATTTATGTATGTTATATGATATTTTTACGAGTTAATATGTATTTAAAACCTATTTTAATTACTGTGTATTATTTTCAGTGTTTTACGTAAAATTTTCTCGGGACTTGCATTTTCGGGGAAATTTTCACGTAAACAATGTAATATTAATTATTTTAAATATATTTTCGAATTTGCATGAACTCATGCATATTTTTAAATTATTAAATAAAGCCTGTGTGTGTATATTTATTTAATTAGGGTTTAATATTACCTTAATATTATATTAATTATTTATTAGTTTTATTGTTATTTAATTATTTTTATTTAGTATAAATTATTAAAATATTAGATTTTATGTGTGTAGTGTATATTTGATGTGTGTAATTTAATATTATTTTAATATATAGTATAAATTATATATATATACATATATACATTAAAATTTGTCAAAAATCAAAAGTTTGGAAAATTACCATTTTGCCCCCGAGTCTTCTTCTTCCTCCCGACCGATTCCCTTCGCCGTTCCGATCGTTGCCGTGCCGTTTCTTCATCGTGGGTGTGCCGTCCGGCGTGCCACCGCCTTCCCCAACCTTTTCCGCCGCCTGAGGTAGCCGTTTCCGGTGCCTGGAAGTCGATTTTGGCCGGAGAAGCCGAAAATCGATCCATCATCGTTCACATCGATTTCGGCCACCGTTTTCAACACTGCCAGTCTCTTTCTTCTCCTTGAACTCCGGTGAGTGTGATTCTAGCTTTGGTTTGAGCTAAAATGGTCTAGAATTGCTTAGGTTTCGATTTTTCAATTTCGGCCTATTAGGGTTTTCAAATTTTTTGAGCTTCGAATTGGACGATTCATGAAAACTCCCTTCACAAATGTTGTTCCTAGTAGCTCAATCTACATGTATGAATTTTTGTATAATTTTTGGAGATTCTTTGGATTTTTGGGTATTTTTGAATATTTTAATATTATTTTCTAATTTTCGGAAATTAATTATTTAAATTATGAAATTGGAGTTTATGGTTGAATTAGGTTTTCAAATGAATTATAGGAATTTATTTGGAATTTTGATGAATTTCTAAGTATTTATTTTGAATTATTGAAGTTTATGTGATTTTGAGAAATTAGGGTTAATTGTGTTTTAATTTGAATTTAATTGGTTAATTGAGTTTAATTATTAATATTATTGATAAATATGTTGAGAAAATTAATTTTGGATAATTGTATAATTTTTGGTGAATTTTTGAAGTAATTTAAGTATATTTATATATATAGGGGTATTTTGGTAATTTTACCCTAAATTGTCTAAAAATGTAATTTAATTGGTTTTAATAATTATTTAAGGTATAAAAATGATTTCTACAAAATATTTGGTATTTTTAACTAATTAAAACTATTTTTCGTGAATTATTTTCGATTATATATATAATATACGATTTTACTAATAAAATGAGTTTTTATCGATTTTTACAGTGTTTTAAGGTTAATTATGTAATTTCTACATATAAAATGTATTTTTAGGTTTTAAGGATATTTTTGGTATATCTGAAATTATTCTGTGATTGTGGACCCCGGTCGATGGACTGTAGTTTGGAGTCCGACTGTGGGATTTTGATTGTGCCTTGTGTAGTTTCTCGAAGTGTGTTTCTTTGCAGGGTCAGCTCTACTCTTTTGAGTAGAGAGATGTCCGTTTTATAGGGGAGGTTCTGTCGGATTTTCGATAGAATTTTCGTAAAACGTGATGTCCAATCGAACCCTAATTTTCGATTCTGTGTTTAATACTCTAGATTGAATTCTAGGATTTCTGTTAGGTTTATTCTGATGTCGATTATTTATTGTTTGTTTAGTTGCGCCGAGATCGAGGGCTAGTGGACCAGGCCCGTCGGACCTGTCTCGTGGAGCGCATTAGGTGAGTTACTATACTATATATATATGCTTAGGATACATGATTTAGAAATGCATGTTTTATATTGATTAAATATGCATAAATAATTTGATTATTTCTTAAGTTTATATTAAGTATATTTTTGGATTATTTTTGGTATATATTAAATTATATGCATGTTTTGTAAATAAAATATATTTAAAATGTTTTTAAATATATTTCGAGCTTAAGTTATAATTTGACTGGATTTATTTGACGTATATATACTCGAAATATACCTGGTTTACTTTTGGTATATTTCTGGTATATATGTGGGTTATATTGTTATTTCATTTACATTCATGCATCATTTATTTTTGTGAATGAATGTTTTACATTATTAATGATGAAGGATATCAATAGAACGTGCTACCTAGTGGGCAGCACTAGGACCGAGTACGTACCGGTACGCCTATAGTATTTAGGCTATAATACTAACCTATTTGTGGATATTGATTTGATTATGATTATCAATATATGAGATGTGGTTTGTGGGTATGATTGCTGGAGCTCGGTTGACCAAGTGTCTCGGGGCCAATCACACTGGCAGTCAGACTGCTGGAGCTCGGTTGACTTAGTGTCTCGGGGCCAATCTACTATCCAAATGGATTAAGTGGATATATTTGGAATAAGTGAGCCTGTATGGCTAGAGTGTTGTTTAACACTATTTTCTGAGGTTACGATATTCTAGGGTTCTATGTGATCCTTCATAAAAGATGATTTTTAATGAAAATATATAAAATGATTTTATTGCATCTGTGTGCAATTGCCTGTATATATACATATTATATATACTATTGACTGTATGCATTATCACTTAGTGTGTATTTATATATATTATAGTAATTCACTCAGTGAGGTCTGACTCCCCTCCGTTGACTATTTTTCAGGAGAGTCAACTTCTTCAGACCTCAGTAGCAGGTCGATACGCCGGATTTCTTCCGCCCCGGCTTCTTTATGTAAATTGTCTACTTGAGTCTTATTTATTTTATCTAGACACTGCAGTAGTTGTGAATTAAAGTATTGGATTTCATGTATTTTATTTTAAAGAGATGTATTATATTGAAACTGGATTTGTATTAAAGAAATTATGTATCTATGAGATGAGATTTTGATTTAAATCCAGTTGATGTGAATAATATTATGATATTATGATTTTTATTTCCGCTGCATATTATAGTGTTATTGATATTATTGCATGTTTATTTTATTTTTAGGCTTGCTACGGGTTCCGGATTCGAAAGAATTCCCGTTCCCTAGCGCCGGTCATGGCCCCTGTTTTGGGTCGTGACAAAGTTGGTATCAGAGCGGAGTTCTGTGTCAGGGCTTAGTTATGTGAGTTGTGGCCCTAGTTTTAAAGTTGTGTTTTCTGTTGAACTACTGTAGTGTATTAGGTTCGAGTATGTCTTGATAAGTATTCCTTGCTGTAGTTTCCAGCGTTATTCCTCCGTTGTCTGTTTTGTCTGAATCTTTCCGTTTGTCTTTTCAGAATGAGGAGGCGAGCGTGTGTCGCTCCATCGGTCGTTGAGGCCGAGGATGATGAGTCTTTTCAGGATGAGGTTTCACCTCCTGAGCAGCCAGTTAGACGTAGAGGTCGTGGCAGAGGTAGACCTCGAGGAGCGGCTGGTCGCCATAGGCAGAGAGAGTTACAGGATGAGGAGCCTGTAGAGCCTAAGTTTGATGTGCCTGTTCCTCCAGTTGTTCAGCTTGTTCAACCTGCCTATCAGCAGGGTATGTCTGACCCTGAGGCAGCTTTATTCTATGCCCGAGTTTGTAGGATTGCTTTTGATGGTACTTTTGATCCTTTAGATTTTCTGCATGCGATTGAGACTAGGACTCGGACTGCTCATACCGAGTACCAGCGGATCATGATCGTTGAGTTGTCTGTTGAGGGACCAGCTTTAGATTGGTTCATTCAGATGATCCAGCCCTATATGATGACGATGACATGGGCTCAGTTCCGAGAGCGATTCATGAGGAGATTTTGTCCAGAGCCTCTTCGTTTGAGTTATCGTCTTCGTTTGACCAGTATTTCTCGTGGAGATCGATCTGTAGAGGAGTATACCCACGAGTTTCTTCGTCTGGGTAGATATGCCGAGGATCTGATGCGAGATCAGTATTTCGCAGTCACTACATATGTTACTGGTTTGGGTTCAGCTTTTGCTGGTATGCCTACAGCAGGTCTTACTCTGGAGTCCGTGATTGAGTTAGCTAAGGAGATTGAGCTGAGATTAGTTAGGCAGGGAGCGATGCCTGATTATTACCAGTTGGGAGTTCAGTCGAGTGGATCGCAGGCTACTCCATATTCGAGTTTTCATGTTGGTTCGAGTAGTCAGCAGCGAGGTTCGACTCAGCAAAGTCAGAGACAGCAGCAGCGAGTGCATCGGAGCAGTAGACATGGTCGTGGAGGTCAGCGTAGATCGTTCAGATTTGGGTCAGGTGCTTCGAGCAGCAGCAGTGGTCGTAGTTCTGGATCAGCGGCCAGTGTTTGTCAGACTTGTGGTAGAGTCCATCAGGGATCGTGTTATCTGACACCACTGACATGCTTCAGATGTGGGCAGACAGGACATTTCGCCAGATCGTGTTCTTATTCCGGGTATCAGTAGCAGATTCCGTGATTCCCACAGCAGTCGATTGCTAGTGCAGCACCCGTGCCATTTCAGTTACCACCAGCTCAGCATTAGAGTTCCACTCAGTTTGTTCCACAGCAGAGTCGTGGTAGAGGTACTAGAGGAGGTGCGAGAGGTATTGGCTAGGCTTCTACCAGTCAGCAGGGAGGTCGAGGTCAGGCTAGAGTCTTCCATCTGACTCAGCAGGATGCTCAGGCATCTAATGCAGTCGTGGCAGGTATTGTTTCTGTTTGTTACCTGGATGCTTGGGTTTTGTTTGATCCGGGTGCCACGTATTCATTTGTTTCTCCCGTTTTTGCTTCTAAATCTTGTTGGCAAGCTTCGAGGATGGCTTTTCCTTTGTCTGTTGCCACTCCTCTGAGCGATTCCTTGGACGCCGATATTGTTCTTTCTGGTTGTCCAGTTCTCGTGGGAGATAGAGAATTACCCGCTGATTTGATATTGTTGGATGTTATGGAGTTTGATGTTATTCTGGGAATGGATTGGTTATCTCAGCACTTTGCCGTGGTAGATTGCAGGAATAAGGAGGTGACTTTCAAAATTCCTGGTGAAGAAGATTTTAAGTTTGTTGGTGATAGGAGTTCAGCACCTCAGAATCTTATTTCTGTTATTACGGCTAGGAAGTTGTTGAAGAAGGGATGTCAGGGGTTTTTGGCATTGGTCAGGGATACTTCAATGGAGAAGTTATCACTCACAGATGTTCCTGTTGCTTGTGAGTTTCCTGATATTTTTCCCGAGGAGTTACCAGGTTTACCACCTCATAGCGAGATTGAGTTATGTATAGATGTGGTACCAGGTACTACTCCTATATCTATGCCACCCTATCGTATGGCTCCTGCAGAGTTGAGAGAGTTGAAGGAGCAGTTACAAGAGTTGTTGGATAAGGGTTTTATTAGACCTAGTGTTTCTCCTTAGGGTGCACAGTTCTTTTCTAAGGTTGACTTGAGGTCGGGTTATCATCAGTTGCGGATTAGTGAATCCGATATTCCTAAGACAGCGTTCCGCACTCGATATGGCCATTATGAGTTTCTGGTGATGTCTTTTGGTTTGACTAATGCACCAGCAGCTTTTATGGATTTGATGAACAGAGTATTCAGACCGTATGTGGATCAGTTTGTGGTAGTCTTCATTGATGATATACTAGTATATTCGAGGAGTATGGAAGAGCATGTATATCATTTGAGGATTGTACTACAGACATTGAGAGATCATCAGATTTATGCTAAATTCTCGAAGTGTGATTTCTGGATGGAGAGTGTTTCTTTTCTTGGACACGTAGTGTCTAAAGAAGGTATTCAGGTTGATCCACAGAAGATTGAGGCAGTATCTGAATGGCCTAGACCTACTTCAGTTACTGAGATTCGAAGTTTTCTGGGTTTAGCCTGGTATTATAGGCGGTTTGTGCAGGATTTTTCCAGGATAGCAGCCCCTATGACTCGCTTAACTCAGAAGAATGTTAGATTTGAGTGGTCAGAAGCTTGTGAGAATAGTTTTCAGTTGTTGAAGGAGAAGTTGACCACAGCGCCAGTATTAGCTTTGCCTGACAGTGTGGAAGTGAGTGAAGATTTGACGTTTGTGGAAGAACCTGTGGCGATCGTTGATTATCAAGTTCGACAGTTGCGATCGAAGCAGATTCCGATGGTCAAGGTTCTGTGGCGTAGCGACAGAGTTGAAGAGCATACGTGGGAGACTGAAGCTAAGATGCAAGCTTCTTACCCGTATCTCTTTCCTTCCTGATTCTGTAATCTTATTTTCTGGAATTCGGGGATGAATTCTTGTAAGGGGGGGAGACTGTAATATCCCGTGTTTTTAAAATATTTTTACACTGTACCGGGATATGCAGTGTTAATAATTTATGTATGTTATATGATATTTTTACGAGTTAATATGTATTTAAAACCTATTTTAATTACTGTGTATTATTTTCAGTGTTTTACGTAAAATTTTCTCGGGACTTGCATTTTCGGGGAAATTTTCACGTAAACAATGTAATATTAATTATTTTAAATATATTTTCGAATTTGCATGAACTCATGCATATTTTTAAATCATTAAATAAAGCCTGTGTGTGTATATTTATTTAATTAGGGTTTAATATTACCTTAATATTATATTAATTATTTATTAGTTTTATTGTTATTTAATTATTTTTATTTAGTATAAATTATTAAAATATTAGATTTTATGTGTGTAGTGTATATTTGATGTGTGTAATTTAATATTATTTTAATATATAGTATAAATTATATATATATACATATATACATTAAAATTTGTCAAAAATCAAAAGTTTGGAAAATTACCATTTTGCCCCCGAGTCTTCTTCTTCCTCCCGACCGATTCCCTTCGCCGTTCCGATCGTTGCCGTGCCGTTTCTTCATCGTGGGTGTGCCGTCCGGCGTGCCACCGCCTTCCCCAACCTTTTCCGCCGCCTGAGGTAGCCGTTTCCGGTGCCTGGAAGTCGATTTTGGCCGGAGAAGCCGAAAATCGATCCATCATCGTTCACATCGATTTCGGCCACCGTTTTCAACACTGCCAGTCTCTTTCTTCTCCTTGAACTCCGGTGAGTGTGATTCTAGCTTTGGTTTGAGCTAAAATGGTCTAGAATTGCTTAGGTTTCGATTTTTCAATTTCGGCCTATTAGGGTTTTCAAATTTTTTGAGCTTCGAATTGGACGATTCATGAAAACTCCCTTCACAAATGTTGTTCCTAGTAGCTCAATCTACATGTATGAATTTTTGTATAATTTTTGGAGATTCTTTGGATTTTTGGGTATTTTTGAATATTTTAATATTATTTTCTAATTTTCGGAAATTAATTATTTAAATTATGAAATTGGAGTTTATGGTTGAATTAGGTTTTCAAATGAATTATAGGAATTTATTTGGAATTTTGATGAATTTCTAAGTATTTATTTTGAATTATTGAAGTTTATGTGATTTTGAGAAATTAGGGTTAATTGTGTTTTAATTTGAATTTAATTGGTTAATTGAGTTTAATTATTAATATTATTGATAAATATGTTGAGAAAATTAATTTTGGATAATTGTATAATTTTTGGTGAATTTTTGAAGTAATTTAAGTATATTTATATATATAGGGGTATTTTGGTAATTTTACCCTAAATTGTCTAAAAATGTAATTTAATTGGTTTTAATAATTATTTAAGGTATAAAAATGATTTCTACAAAATATTTGGTATTTTTAACTAATTAAAACTATTTTTCGTGAATTATTTTCGATTATATATATAATATACGATTTTACTAATAAAATGAGTTTTTATCGATTTTTACAGTGTTTTAAGGTTAATTATGTAATTTCTACATATAAAATGTATTTTTAGGTTTTAAGGATATTTTTGGTATATCTGAAATTATTCTGTGATTGTGGACCCCGGTCGATGGACTGTAGTTTGGAGTCCGACTGTGGGATTTTGATTGTGCCTTGTGTAGTTTCTCGAAGTGTGTTTCTTTGCAGGGTCAGCTCTACTCTTTTGAGTAGAGAGATGTCCGTTTTATAGGGGAGGTTCTGTCGGATTTTCGATAGAATTTTCGTAAAACGTGATGTCCAATCGAACCCTAATTTTCGATTCTGTGTTTAATACTCTAGATTGAATTCTAGGATTTCTGTTAGGTTTATTCTGATGTCGATTATTTATTGTTTGTTTAGTTGCGCCGAGATCGAGGGCTAGTGGACCAGGCCCGTCGGACTTGTCTCGTGGAGCGCATTAGGTGAGTTACTATACTATATATATATGCTTAGGATACATGATTTAGAAATGCATGTTTTATATTGATTAAATATGCATAAATAATTTGATTATTTCTTAAGTTTATATTAAGTATATTTTTGGATTATTTTTGGTATATATTAAATTATATGCATGTTTTGTAAATAAAATATATTTAAAATGTTTTTAAATATATTTCGAGCTTAAGTTATAATTTGACTGGATTTATTTGACGTATATATACTCGAAATATACCTGGTTTACTTTTGGTATATTTCTGGTATATATGTGGGTTATATTGTTATTTCATTTACATTCATGCATCATTTATTTTTGTGAATGAATGTTTTACATTATTAATGATGAAGGATATCAATAGAACGTGCTACCTAGTGGGCAGCACTAGGACCGAGTACGTACCGGTACGCCTATAGTATTTAGGCTATAATACTAACCTATTTGTGGATATTGATTTGATTATGATTATCAATATATGAGATGTGGTTTGTGGGTATGATTGCTGGAGCTCGGTTGACCAAGTGTCTCGGGGCCAATCACACTGGCAGTCAGACTGCTGGAGCTCGGTTGACTTAGTGTCTCGGGGCCAGTCTACTATCCAAATGGATTAAGTGGATATATTTGGAATAAGTGAGCCTGTATGGCTAGAGTGTTGTTTAACACTATTTTCTGAGGTTACGATATTCTAGGGTTCTATGTGATCCTTCATAAAAGATGATTTTTAATGAAAATATATAAAATGATTTTATTGCATCTGTGTGCAATTGCCTGTATATATACATATTATATATACTGTTGACTGTATGCATTATCACTTAGTGTGTATGCATATATATTATAGTAATTCACTCAGTGAGGTCTGACTCCCCTCCGTTGACTATTTTTCAGGAGAGTCAACTTCTTCAGACCTCAGTAGCAGGTCGATACGCCGGATTTCTTCCGCCCCGGCTTCTTTATGTAAATTGTCTACTTGAGTCTTATTTATTTTATCTAGACACTGCAGTAGTTGTGAATTAAAGTATTGGATTTCATGTATTTTATTTTAAAGAGATGTATTATATTGAAACTGGATTTGTATTAAAGAAATTATGTATCTATGAGATGAGATTTTGATTTAAATCCAGTTGATGTGAATAATATTATGATATTATGATTTTTATTTCCGCTGCATATTATAGTGTTATTGATATTATTGCATGTTTATTTTATTTTTAGGCTTGCTACGGGTTCCGGATTCGAAAGAATTCCCGTTCCCTAGCGCCGGTCATGGCCCCTGTTTTGGGTCGTGACAAAGTTGGTATCAGAGCGGAGTTCTGTGTCAGGGCTTAGTTATGTGAGTTGTGGCCCTAGTTTTAAAGTTGTGTTTTCTGTTGAACTACTGTAGTGTATTAGGTTCGAGTATGTCTTGATAAGTATTCCTTGCTGTAGTTTCCAGCGTTATTCCTCCGTTGTCTGTTTTGTCTGAATCTTTCCGTTTGTCTTTTCAGAATGAGGAGGCGAGCGTGTGTCGCTCCATCGGTCGTTGAGGCCGAGGATGATGAGTCTTTTCAGGATGAGGTTTCACCTCCTGAGCAGCCAGTTAGACGTAGAGGTCGTGGCAGAGGTAGACCTCGAGGAGCGGCTGGTCGCCATAGGCAGAGAGAGTTACAGGATGAGGAGCCTGTAGAGCCTAAGTTTGATGTGCCTGTTCCTCCAGTTGTTCAGCTTGTTCAACCTGCCTATCAGCAGGGTATGTCTGACCCTGAGGCAGCTTTATTCTATGCCCGAGTTTGTAGGATTGCTTTTGATGGTACTTTTGATCCTTTAGATTTTCTGCATGCGATTGAGACTAGGACTCGGACTGCTCATACCGAGTACCAGCGGATCATGATCGTCGAGTTGTCTGTTGAGGGACCAGCTTTAGATTGGTTCATTCAGATGATCCAGCCCTATATGATGACGATGACATGGGCTCAGTTCCGAGAGCGATTCATGAGGAGATTTTGTCCAGAGCCTCTTCGTTTGAGTTATCGTCTTCGTTTGACCAGTATTTCTCGTGGAGATCGATCTGTAGAGGAGTATACCCACGAGTTTCTTCGTCTGGGTAGATATGCCGAGGATCTGATGCGAGATCAGTATTTCGCAGTCACTACATATGTTACTGGTTTGGGTTCAGCTTTTGCTGGTATGCCTACAGCAGGTCTTACTCTGGAGTCCGTGATTGAGTTAGCTAAGGAGATTGAGCTGAGATTAGTTAGGCAGGGAGCGATGCCTGATTATTACCAGTTGGGAGTTCAGTCGAGTGGATCGCAGGCTACTCCATATTCGAGTTTTCATGTTGGTTCGAGTAGTCAGCAGCGAGGTTCGACTCAGCAAAGTCAGAGACAGCAGCAGCGAGTGCATCGGAGCAGTAGACATGGTCGTGGAGGTCAGCGTAGATCGTTCAGATTTGGGTCAGGTGCTTCGAGCAGCAGCAGTGGTCGTAGTTCTGGATCAGCGGCCAGTGTTTGTCAGACTTGTGGTAGAGTCCATCAGGGATCGTGTTATCTGACACCACTGACATGCTTCAGATGTGGGCAGACAGGACATTTCGCCAGATCGTGTTCTTATTCCGGGTATCAGTAGCAGATTCCGTGATTCCCACAGCAGTCGATTGCTAGTGCAGCACCCGTGCCATTTCAGTTACCACCAGCTCAGCATTAGAGTTCCACTCAGTTTGTTCCACAGCAGAGTCGTGGTAGAGGTACTAGAGGAGGTGCGAGAGGTATTGGCTAGGCTTCTACCAGTCAGCAGGGAGGTCGAGGTCAGGCTAGAGTCTTCCATCTGACTCAGCAGGATGCTCAGGCATCTAATGCAGTCGTGGCAGGTATTGTTTCTGTTTGTTACCTGGATGCTTGGGTTTTGTTTGATCCGGGTGCCACGTATTCATTTGTTTCTCCCGTTTTTGCTTCTAAATCTTGTTGGCAAGCTTCGAGGATGGCTTTTCCTTTGTCTGTTGCCACTCCTCTGAGCGATTCCTTGGACGCCGATATTGTTCTTTCTGGTTGTCCCAGTTCTCGTGGGAGATAGAGAATTACCCGCTGATTTGGATATTGTTGGATGTTATGGAGTTTGATGTTATTCTGGGAATGGATTGGTTATCTCAGCACTTTGCCGTGGTAGATTGCAGGAATAAGGAGGTGACTTTCAAAATTCCTGGTGAAGAAGATTTTAAGTTTGTTGGTGATAGGAGTTCAGCACCTCAGAATCTTATTTCTGTTATTACGGCTAGGAAGTTGTTGAAGAAGGGATGTCAGGGGTTTTTGGCATTGGTCAGGGATACTTCAATGGAGAAGTTATCACTCACAGATGTTCCTGTTGCTTGTGAGTTTCCTGATATTTTTCCCGAGGAGTTACCAGGTTTACCACCTCATAGCGAGATTGAGTTATGTATAGATGTGGTACCAGGTACTACTCCTATATCTATGCCACCCTATCGTATGGCTCCTGCAGAGTTGAGAGAGTTGAAGGAGCAGTTACAAGAGTTGTTGGATAAGGGTTTTATTAGACCTAGTGTTTCTCCTTAGGGTGCACAGTTCTTTTCTAAGGTTGACTTGAGGTCGGGTTATCATCAGTTGCGGATTAGTGAATCCGATATTCCTAAGACAGCGTTCCGCACTCGATATGGCCATTATGAGTTTCTGGTGATGTCTTTTGGTTTGACTAATGCACCAGCAGCTTTTATGGATTTGATGAACAGAGTATTCAGACCGTATGTGGATCAGTTTGTGGTAGTCTTCATTGATGATATACTAGTATATTCGAGGAGTATGGAAGAGCATGTATATCATTTGAGGATTGTACTACAGACATTGAGAGATCATCAGATTTATGCTAAATTCTCGAAGTGTGATTTCTGGATGGAGAGTGTTTTCTTTTCTTGGACACGTAGTGTCTAAAGAAGGTATTCAGGTTGATCCACAGAAGATTGAGGCAGTATCTGAATGGCCTAGACCTACTTCAGTTACTGAGATTCGAAGTTTTCTGGGTTTAGCCTGGTATTATAGGCGGTTTGTGCAGATTTTTCCAGGATAGCAGCCCCTATGACTCGCTTAACTCAGAAGAATGTTAGATTTGAGTGGTCAGAAGCTTGTGAGAATAGTTTTCAGTTGTTGAAGGAGAAGTTGACC